>CAUZXS010001700.1:0-97500 GCA_963585895.1 Sepioteuthis lessoniana | reverse complement strand
AAGGATTAATTTCATAGTCTTAAGCTGATGTGAACGGCATTTCATATATATATATATATATATACTGGACACAGACTACTTCGACATTGTAGCAGGAGTACTACAGGGAGACACACTAGCCCTATCCTATTTATCATCTTTCTAGACTACCTACTTAGAACATCTATCGATAAAATCAAAGAAAACGGTTTCAAGCTAACAAAAGAAAGAAGCAGATGGTACCCCGCAAAAACAGTTACGGACGCCGACTACACCAATGATATAGCGCTTCTTGCAAATGCACCCGCCCAAGCCAAAACCCTGCTACATAGTCTGGACCGAGCCGCTGCAGGCATCGGCCTCCATATCAATGCACACAAGACGTAATATATGTGCTTTAATCAAACAGGCGACATCTCCACACTAAACGGTAGCTCTCTGAAACTAGTAGATAAGTTCACCTACCTTGGAAGCAGTGTCTCATTAACCGAGACAAACATCGACACGTGACTAGCACAGGCATGGACAGCTATGAGTAGATTATCGGTCAGATACTGCAATATATATGGATGCACCACATGGACGCTAAGTAAACGGATAGAGAAAAAGCTTGACGGCAATTACACAAGAATGCTACGAACAATATTGAACAAGTCCTGGAGACAGCACGCCATAAAGCAGTAGATATACGGCCACCTACCACCCATCACGAAAACTATCAAAATTAGACGAACCAGACTCGCGGGAAACTGCTGGAGAAGTAGGGACGAGCTTATAAATGATATACTCCTGTGGACCCCTTCACATGGACGAGCAAAGGCAGGACGTCCAGCTTGAATCTACATATAGCAGCTCTTTTCAGATACAGGATGTAGCTCTGAGGATCTGCCGAAAGCAATGGACAATAGGGAGGTATATCGAGAGAGGGTCAGGAATATCCGTGCTGATAGTGTGACATGATGATGATGATGATAATATATATATACTGAAGCTAACCTTAGCCATTGAAGCGTTTGTCTGATTTTGTGAAAGTAACGATTCAGATGAAGAAGGTATTGGATGGTGGTACACCAAATCACGTGACAAAATATTTCTAAGAATATGTGGAATTCTATTAAATAAGTCCTAGACTGTTTTATATATATATATATATATATATATATATATATGGTTATCGTTGTACAGAAGGAACACGAGTTCAAGCCCTGGACGAAACTGAATACATTTCACATAGCACTAATACTCTGGGAAAGGCATGAATCCAATTATTCTCCCTTTATCTATTGGTAAATAGTAGGTCAGACAAAGTTCTTTAGCCTTGGTTATGCATCAAATTTAAAGGAATACTCTAAATTCAACCAGTTAAACTGCCCTTAATAATTAACCCTGTGTTGCATCCTGCCAGTGAGGAAGGGCTAATATATATATATATATATATATATGAAAGTGATCAGGTAAAAAGGAATATTTCTTTTGTGTTATATAGTCTTTGGTTGTTTCAACTAGTTTCGACATTTGGTCGTAATTTATTAAGCTTTTGCTTAGATAGGGCACAAGGCCGTATAAATGAGGCATCCTATAAGAATTGAATTCACCCGTGAAGGTTTACTAGTCAAGTTTGTTGGGTCATCGTCAAGTGAGAATATTTTTTCGAAAGTTTTTGTAATAATTCTTAAAAATTGTGAAATTCTATAAAGGAAGCGATAAACAACGAACTGGTGATGTAGCATTTCAAATCGATGAAGGAAGATTAAAAAAATGATCAATACCGATTAGTTGAACAGGATAAAGGCTAAAATAAAGATATATATTCACCCCTCTCATGACTATCAGTTCCACGTATTTTACGTGGGTAGTGTTGGGGAGATAAAATACAATCGTCAATCAATCAATCAAGTTGATATTTGAAGATTATATAGTTCTTTTCCCTACCCGCCGCTTGCCTAACCATATGCGAAACGAACAGAGGGGAGGCAACCACAGAAGAGTGAGCGAACGATTAATTTTAGGTTATATATATATATATAATTTTTGCTGTTGGTCCAAAGAAAGAATTAAAATATTTTTAAATATGTAGGTCCACGAAGAAAATTTGCATTTTTTGCATTTATTAATTTATTTTGTTCTTACATACGTGTATGTTTCCTGCTTGTTGCTTTCGTCAGAGAATACATATGGCACAAGGTCTCGTTAGTGGGGTACTCAATGAGACTTGAACTCACTCGTATTTGCAGTTTTAATCTCATTGAGTACCCCATTAACAAGGCCTTATGCCATATATGTTCTCTGGCGAAAGCAACAAGCTGGAAACACACACGTATGTAAGAACAAGATAATTAATAAATTAAAAGAATACAAATCTCTTCGTGGACCTACCTATTTCAATACACACACACACACACACACACACACATATATATATATATATATATATATATATATATATATATATATATATATATGATTTAATCTGCTTTGTTTAGTCTGTCACAGTAGTTTATGAGTTACACGCTTTCTGCAATCGCACTTGTTTGTAGGGTTATTTACCTACGGCATATGAATGGTATCTAGTATTTATTCTTATATATATATATATAGAGAGAGAGATTCCAACTTAGATTAACTGATAGTGACCAACGCCGATAGATTCGAGGTTGAGACAAAAAGTAATGCCTTTGTAATTCATGGTGCCCAGGAGATGATAATCTGAAGGCGCTAAATCTTATCAATCAATAATATCCTCCTTCTGCATGACAAAACCCGACCACACACACGCATTAGTACAAGGGAGATAATCACCTCATTCGAGTGGACAACTTCACTGCATCCTCTCTACTTACCAGATTTAGCGCTAGACTATCATCTCTTCTGCCCCATGAAAGAGGGTATCAAAGGCAAACATTATACCAGTGGCGAGGAGATGCCCGTGGTGTCATGGATATCGTTGTAGGAAATGGACACAGTGACACGAGTTCAAATCCTGGACGAGACTGATGACATTTCACATAGCACTAAAACTCTTGGGAAAGGTATGAATCCAATTATTCTCCCTCCAGGGCAGACTGGTTTCTTCAGCCTTGGTGAGGCAACTAGTCTTGGAGAAGGAAAACTCTGAATTCGAACCTGTTAAACTCCGCTTAAAAAATTGACCTTGTATCATATCCCGCCCGAACGGAGGGGTTGGTAAATATGGTACCAGTGGCGAGGAAGTGAAAACTACATTGAAGAAATAGCTCAAGGAACAATCACCAGAATTTTGCAATGCAGGGATGTATGCTCTCATTTGAAAGTTGAACATTGCTATTGAGAGAAACGCTATTTTGAGAACTAGCTACGTGATCTACAGAGGACCGGCTTCATTTTGATGTATGATACTATTCCAGTGTCAGTAACCATTACTGTATTAAAGAAAAAGGCATTAATTTTTGACTCACCCCCGTATATGGATAGATTGACAGAATCCAACTCAGATAATATAAGATGCTTTTATATACATTTGTAATATAAGGGCCAAGGGATTTCGTTTTATATATCTTGCCTTTGGGTTTAGTTAGGCTGAGAACCTTTCGGCTCAGTATATGGGTTAGTTAGGTGCAAACATGAGCACAGGTGTTCACGTGCGCGAAGGGAGGATGTGTCATTCAGAGATGTCAAAATAAAAATCCCAGATAGAAAATATAACCAGGGGATGTGAATGACGTCATGCACCGGAAGCGCGCGCCCAGGATTTTGGGGATTTTGAAAAGTCAGTTAGTTGAGTTTTGCCTCGGAAGAAGACGGTTGACTTTCGCTTGCTCGCCGAGGCCTGGCGGCAGGTGTCACACGTCGTTTGGGGCAGATAGAAAAGTCAGCAGAGAAAGATGGTATCTCTATCCTTATGTCGAAAAACCTTTTAACTCAAAGGTAATAAAAAGTTTCGTACCTGAACTAAGAAGTCGTAAGTATTTTTCGTGTTTCGGGATTCCTATGTTCTATGTATATATGTTATGAACATTCTATGTACATTTCACATATTCATGTATGGCTATGTTACTCATTACGTGACTAGCAAAGGTATGGACAGCTATCGATAGGCTATCGATCATATGGAAGTCAGACCTGACCGATAAAATAAAACCCAGTTTTTATCAAACAGCGGTCGTGTCGATACTGCTATATGGATGCACCACATGAACGCTAAGTAAACGTATGGAGAAAAAGCTTAACGGTAATTTCACAAGAATGTTGCGTGATGTATTGAACAAGTCCTAAAAACAACACCCCTCAAAACAGCAGCTGTACGGCCACCGACCACTCATTACGAAAACTATCCAAGTTAGAAGAACCAGACATGATGGACGCTGCTGGAGAAGTAAGGACAAACTCATAAGTGATGTGCTCCTGTGAACCCCTTTACATGGACGACCAGCAAGAACCTATATACAACAACTCTGTGCTGATACAGAATGTGGCCTGGAAGACCTCCCGGGAGCGATGGACGATAGAGACAGCTGGCGGGAGGGGGTCAGGGAGATCCGTGTTGGTAGCGCAACATGATGATGATGACACTCCAAGTTGAACCTTATTGCTAAATCTTTCCAATGTGATTCGTCTCCCTTAGATTCTCTTTGTTGGTTTCATTTTTACTGGGTTTTTTTTTCCATACAAATCCATCTGACCAAGAATTTGGTCCACAGTCCTCTGTGGACTGCTCGTTTCTTAACTCAGCCTTAAACATCATTTAGCTCAATTTACAAACTGCCAAGCCGGAAAGCACGACTTAATATATAGCGAAATCGGAAAAAGTCTCTTAAGAAACCACTAATTAAGAATACGATTCGACACAATTATATTCTACATTCGGAAATATAAATTGACGTTTGTCTGGTTTCGTTCGCCTTTTAAGATTCTATCAATTGTCAATTGTCAGTCTTTTATTGTTTCTGTAAATTTTTCTTTGTGTCTATTTGTCTGTCCCCCTGTGTGAAAGCCTATTGCTAAATGTCTGCCTCGAGGCATAACGTATTACTTATCAAGTGTCGGTCTCAGGGCATTATCTAATGCTTTTTTAAAAACGCCAACTCTACGGCCACTTGCCTCCCATCACGAAAACTATACAGGTTAGACGAGCCAGACACGCTGGACACTGCTGGAGAAGCAAGGACGAGCTCGTGAGTGACGTATTCCTATGGACCCCCACATATGGCCAAGCAAAAGCAGGACGACCAGCTCGAACTTACATAAAGTAGCTATGTGGGGACACGGGATGTAATCCAGAAGACCTGCCGGAGGCGATGAATGATAGGGAGAAGTGGCGAGAGATGATCAGGGATATCCGTGCAAGCGGCACGACATGATGATGATGATGATGATGATGATACACCATACCAAAAGTAAGGTTAGAAGAAAGTCGAAAAGCAGTATGTGGAAGTGAAATCGAAAAGTCGGGTATGGCTGACCTTATATGGAATGAAAAGGGAAGCTATCTGCCCTTGTGAGATTAATTTAAAGAGATGCAAAGAACATTGAAGAAAAAGATTTCTTAAAGAAGCAGGGCATGAGTTTGGCTGTATTGACTAGCTGAGTTGACCAAGAATAGGAATGAATACGATTTGGAAACCATTAATCAAAAAGGTTCCATGAAATGAAAAAAGTTGCGATATGAACTAAGGTAAAAAATCGTACATGGTAGTCGTGAGTTGTATCTTATAGGTTGATAGGGACATTAGATTTTTTAAGTCCTAAAATTTCATTCAGTGGATAAGGCGTATGGTTGAAAAGTGTTTCTGAGTGAAATTATCAATGCATCCTGCGGCCTTCTCGTGTTTCTTATCAAGCAAGGACATGTAGCACAATGGATATAGGCATTTGGTTAATGAACTTCTAAAGGAAATCATCTGGAGGTTGTAGGTTCAATCATACGTGTACCGCGCTGGACCGGTTCATTTGTCAGGTGGGTAGAGTGTTCGCCAATGGTCAGGGAGACCTGGGTTCAATCCCAGGTCACGTCATACCAAAGACTTTAAGAATGGTACTTGATACCTCCTTGCTTAACACTCAGGAATATAAAGTACATATCAAGGGTAAAGTGGAGTAATCCAAAGAAAGGAGTAGTCCCCTCTCCTTCACCTCGGTGTAGTAGCTATTGGAAAGAGAACCTTCTGGTCGCCCTCGACTAAGGGAGACAACTTTACTTTTTTACTACCGCGTCATAGTTGACGGAATTAAAGCAATCTACCCCCCGTGAATTAAATAATGTTCTGTGTGGGACACCAAGTTTGACATGAAACACTTGAAGAAGGCCGAAACATTGTGGAACTAAAATGGCACTAACATACGCCCCCCCCCAACCTTAGCATATTTAGAAGAAAATCTATATGAAACCATCGAAAAAAATACAACAATATAAAAACAGAATATTTTAGTTCATGGAAAAATATTTCATGCCCATGGGGAAACATTACTGACTTACACAAAACTAACACTCCAAAATGAAATTCACTATGGAACAAAGTTTTAAAGAACTACCATTTTTAGACATCCTCATCAAAAACAAAATTGGCCAAATTATCACAGACATCTACCACAAACCCACGGGCATCTACCATAAACCCTCAGGCATCTATCACAAACCCACAGACATCCAACAATACCCCCAGTTCAATAGTCACTACCCCCCCCCCAAACTGCATAAAATTCATCCCTAGCACGTAGAATATGCAGCATAGTCGCTAATAAAAACTTCAGAAAAACTCACCTTAAAGAACTACGCAAAACCCTCCACCAGAGAGGATATCCAAAAACACTGATAAATAAGGGATTCGAACTTGCAGAAAAAAGACCATTAAAAGAATTACGAACCCCCTAAAACCATAACAAGGAAAAATCCTTAGCATACGTTGCAATCTAACATAAAAACAATTCAGAACAATTCACCGAAAAAATAATCTCGAGGAACTTAAAAAGAATGACAAAATCAAAGAATTACTGGACACAACAAAAATCATTAAAAGCCAAAAACAACCCAAAAATTAAAAAAAAAAACACTCACCTCTTCAACATTTGGGAAACACACCACACATGGAGTTACAAAATGCAGGAATAAAAGATGTGGATTATGTAATATGATTATCGAAGAAAAATCTTATACCTTCGAAAACCCGAAAACAGCATTCATGATATTGTTGTGGCCCCGGAAAGGGTCACTAATGAAAACACAAACACGGATATTAGATAACAGATGATGTTACACAAGAAAGATAGAGTAACATAGAAAAGGTAAGAAGTCTCGTACTGTTCGTATAACACCGATAGTGATCTGCCTCCTGGCAACGAAACCTCTAGTACTAATAACGGTGAGAAGAGTCCATTGTGGTAAGATGGTTAAGGCTCCCACAACAGATATATAGAAATTTAAGCTGTAATCGAATATCACTAATGTAAAAAAATGGTATACATAGGATCTACTCAAGCTGTCAATACCAGGATATCACTCCAAAAACAATATTAAATAACCAGAAAACAAAAAATTAAATGTGTCAAAATAGCAATGCGAATGTAACAACGGGGGTTCAAAATAATGCCAATATACCAAACTGACAACTACACATTACATCAAATAAAAGAAAAAGCTTCATAGAAAAATTAAACCTATAGTGAACTGAACTTTAATTACGCACACACACGCACACACACACACATAGAAAAAATAAGTAAGGAGTTGAATTTCAAAGCACAACAACATTAAACAGAACTCCACTATACACTAACAAAGACAGCAACACACAAACATACACACGGAAAAATAGTAGTTAGTTGAATTTTATGGCATATAAGCCATCACAAGGCCTTTTCCTAAAACACACACAATCGTGTACATACACACATAATGACCAAGAGAAGATGACTACTGAACTTTTATGGCATATCAACTATTTACACACAGAGACAGAAACACACACACACACACACACACACACACACACACACACACACACACACACACACACACACACACACACACAAACACGCACTCAGAGAGAAGAAAAAAGAAAGCGGTGAATTTTTAAAGCGCAACAACATAAAACAGAACGAAACTATACACATATAGAAAAAGACTTCCATAACACACACACACACACACACACACACACACACACACACACACACACACACACACACACACACACACACACACAACGACCCAGAGAAAACAACTATAAAACTTTATTAACGATCAAAGATTAATTAAGGTGAAGATAAGTACGCCCTCCCCAACACAGAACACACCTTTGTAAAATAAAAAAGAATAAGAAAAAAGTAAAAAACATAAAGAGAGAACCAACACCTGCAGAACGGCAACCCTGTCCAAGCGTTCGCTACTATATAAATCAAAGACAACATTGCCGGACGTCATTAAACGTTTCCTGACGACAGTGATCAAAAAGCTAGAAACACGTGTAGGAGTAAAATTAATAATTAAAAAAAATAAATCTTTTTGTGGAGCTATCTTTATTTAAGATATTTACTTTTTTTCTCTCTTTGGACCAACAAAAAAAATTTACACACACACACACACACACACACACACATATATATATATATATATATATTATAATGAAAACGCAATAATTCACAATTTTTACATCGGTATTCAACTTTCATTCAGGGAAAACGAACAATGTGTTGAAAGGGTTTAGTTTGGTTTGGTTGGTTGGGTTTTATAGCATATCAAGCATTGTAGGTTATTTAATGCCAAATCCTCTTTATACAAGTATATTAAATATATAGGATTTGGTTTGGTTTGGTTGGGTTTTATGGCATATCAACCGTTGTAGGTTATTAAATGCTAAATCCTTTTATATACATATATAATAAATATATGATTTGTAAACGTATTTTGTTAATAACATGAGCACATTTTTTTTCACAGAGTTAAAGGGTTTCAAGTATTTCTATCCAATACGAATAATTCTTTTTACTATCAATCATTTGGTTTGGTTTGGTTTGGTTTAATGGCATATCAATCCTTGTAGGTTATTTAATGCCAAATCCTCTTTATACATATAAAGTTCTATTTCAAACAATTCAATTTAGCATAAACACACAGTTTAGTTCTATTTGACCCATAGATAGGAACCTATCAGGTGCTACCACTCCGGGACCTGGGAGCGATGGCAAAAGAGGTACTCCGCATTTCCCAAAGCTCCAGCATTACTGGAGCCTCACAATCAGATTGTTTAGAATCCTATCAAATACACTAATTGGAGGAATCTCATCCCTCTGCTGAGATGCAGCCAGTGTATTCTATAGCTCCAGCCAATTGGGCAAAGGTAAAGGGGGTAACAATCCTTTTTAAATGGCTCTGAAATACAAAACTCAACTTTGAAGCAATATATATATATATATATATATATATATGTATATGTAAGAAAAAACAAAACTGGTCACATTAGGATTATAAATTTATTTCCATCATGTTATGGGTTTTTGATATAAATCAAAAACACAAAAAAAAAAAAAAAAATTAACAAGACTTCTTCAGATCTCATGCAGGAAAATTTAAATGTTCACTGTTGAATTTTTTTTTTATCTTGATGGAATTACTCCCAACCCGGTTTAACTGGACCGAATAATACATGTATATATATATATATATATATATATATATATATATATATATATTTACCAACCTCTACGCCCGGGTAGGATATGACACAAGGTCAATTTTTAAGCAGAGTTTAATAGTTTGGATTCAGAGTTTTCCTTCTCCTAGATTAGTTGCCTCAACGAGGTTGAAGAACCCAGTCTGACCTATTATTTACCCATAGCTAGAAGGAGAATAATTGGATTCATACCTTTCCTAAGGGCATTAGTGCTATATATATGTGTGTGTGTGTGTGTGTGAGATGGACTCTCTTGTCTATTTCGACATGAGGGCCAAACAGGTTTCATTAGTTCTAATGACTGTGTCGTATAAAATTTCAAACAGCCTTCAGATTTGCATACAAATCTACTAATAGTGCACCCAGCAAAATTAGTAGATTTAGTAGCTGTCATGACTGATCTAGCTTTCGCCCTTTCCTTTAATATTCTAAGATGCTGGAAATGGGTTTGTCAAGCTTCTTCATAACATTGCGATATCTTTCTCTCCATTCCTCGCGAATTGAAACAACTTCCTCGAGAACTCATAAGAGATGTACTCTTATGGATCCCCACAAAAGCAGGACGACCAGCCCGAACGTACATTCAGCAGCTATATGAGGATACAGGCTGTTGTCCTGAAGACCTACCTAGGGCGATGAACGATAGGGAGGAGTGGCGAGAGAGGGTCAGGGATATCCGTGCTACCAGCGCGATATGATGCTGATGATACCAAGAGCAATAAGGTTGTTCTTGAACCTGATATATAAATTGGCCGACCATAATCGACAGCAACCCGAAGGTTTCCTTTTCAATAACTAATATACCGATGTGTAAGGGAGGGTTTAGTCCTTTCCCTGGATTGCTCCACTTATTCTGATCCGTACTTCATACTTGTGATGGTCCTGGAAAGGGACACAAAGAGAACAGAACACCACGGTTATAGTATAAGTATATATTTAGAAGAACAAAGGATGGTTACAAGAACATAGGCGGTAAGCTAGTTCGCATAACCGCGCGGGGGCGAGGTTAGCTTCCGGATCTTGACTGACTTCGTATTGCTGCATCTTCCGGTATTATGGAGAGTGGTTGAGTCCATTAGTAGGTGATTCGGCCACAACAATAATGCTGAGTGTTAAGCAAGGAGGCATCACCAAGTGTCATTTTTTGAGTCTTTGGTTAACCTGACATATAGTCTTCAAAAGTTTTTCTTACTGTCATGAGGCGGCGTATACAAGTTTGGTTTCTTTGTTTTAATGGCATATCAAATCTTTGTAGGTTATTTAATGCCAAAGCCAGCTGTCTAGAAGAACAGTAGTGGTACTATTTAACCCATAGCTGGGAGGATAAGGGGGTTCATACCTTTCCCAAGGGAATTTGCCCGAAAGTGAACGTAATAGCACGACTGGAGTACGAACTCGCTTACTACGATTCCGCAGTCCATCGCTTTAACCATTACACCACGAGGACACCGCCCTGCGGCGTATACAAGAAAATAACTGGAATTCTATCGCCTATCATTCAGATAACATGTCCAGTTGATCATATGATTGCATGAAAAAGGTTTGTATACTTATTGCACTTAGCAAAAAGATCAGAGCTTGAGATACCGTCTTGCCGTGAGTGTTGCATAACAGTCAAACATGATCTACGAAATTCAATGAACTAACAAAACACTACTTTATAAAAAAAATACATCTCTCATTTTATTCTCAAAAGGGGCGCACAGTTTGTTGTTAGTTTGAGAGATAGATGGAGAAACATATACTCAAAGAGGGGACTTCTTGTTCCATATCTTCTTCCAGGAGCCAGGTGGGTGCTAACGCTTGCACCCCCTCGCAAGCCGTATTGTCAGAGTCGACTTAACTCTCTGCTCGGCTGCGTGTCCCTGGCTTGACTCCCGATTATCTCGACTTTGTCTAAATCTGACCGTGTGGTTATCACGTGGTCTCCTTCCGGTTACACACCTGTTGGACCTGACGCGCTGTAACACCACTGTTTACTAATCACAACGTAACAGCTTGTCAAAGCACACGGGGTCACTAGGAACGAACCGAAAATCCATGTCATATGATATATAACATGAGTATCCACAAATTGAGCCCAAAAAACTCTTATGGAGAGCTTCAAGCAAACAAATTTGCGATCGATAGTGAATACAATAGCCTTGTGAACTCTGACATATATTTACGTATTTTGTGTTCCTATATTTCAACAGACTCACAGACAAAATATACGTTTCTAAGTGCAGATGGAATATACGTGGACTTTTTTTATATTAATATGTCTTTCAGACTTGAGGCGTAACTACCCTACATAACAAAAAGAATCGACTCGGCCAACTTGAGAAAAGCCACATTTTAAAAGTCGGGTTTTGTAAAAATATCGACTGAACTAGCTTGGCGTTATTTTAGGATTCATGTGAGTTAAAGAATAGTTAAACGCATGTGTTAAATTCCACTTCCAAATATGTTCAAATTCAGATTCTAATATATAGCAGATTGCATTGCTAAAGAACACAAGAGAAGAGGAAAATGAATACATCGATTTTATTCTCTAAAGAGAACGAAGACTTTACAAAAACCGAAAAATGGTATCCTCAATATGACCCAAAGCTTTAGATAGTGTTGAGTCTCCTGTTATGAAGATCTGGAAAATGTGGAGAATCTATTCATTGTTATTACTCGCAGGTCGACTCTAACCCAAATTGGAAGTATTATCTCATCTATGGGTTAAAGAGATGTGTTACGGTCTAATCTATGGGTCAAATAGATCTGTTAGGGTCCCTCCAATGGGTCAAATAGATCTGTTTGGGTCCCTCCATGGGTCAAATAGATCTGTTTGAGTCCCATCAATGGGTCAAATAGATCTGTTAGGGTTCCATTTATGGGTCACTTAGATATGCTAGGGTCCCATCTATGAATCAAATAGATTTGTTAGGGTCCCATCTATAGAACTATTTGTGTTTCATCTATGAATCAAATTGATCTGTTAGGGTCTCATCTCTAAGTCAAATACATCTGGTAAGGTACCGTCTATGTTTCAAATAGTTCTGTTATCTAATCTATGGGTCAAATATATCAGTTAGGGTCCCATCTATCGGTCAAATAGATCTATTAGGGTCCCATATCTGGGTCATATAGATCTGTTAGGACCCATCTCTAGGTAAAGTTAATCAGTTAGGATCCAATCTATGGGTCAAATTGATCTATTATGGGTCAATCTATTGGTCAAATAGATCTATTAGGGTCCCATCTATGGGTTACATAGATCTCTTAGGGTCCTATTTATGGTCCAAATAGATTTGTTGGGGCCCAATCTATGGTTTAAATAGATCCGTAAGGGTTCCCTCGCTTGGTAAAATTTATCAGTTAGAGTCCTATCTATGGGTCAAATAAGTTTGGATGGGTCCAGTCTATGAATCAAATAGATCTGCCAGGATCTAATCTATGAGTCAGAGCTGTTAGGGTACCATCTATGGGTCAAATAGTTCTGGTAGTGTCTAATCTATGGGTCAAATAGTTCTGTTAGGGTTCCATCAATGGGTCAAATAGATCTTTTAGGATCCTATTTATGGTTCAAATAGATCTGTTACGGTCCCATCTATGAGTCAAATAGAACTGTTAGGGTCCCATCTATGGTTCAAATAGATCTTTGAAGGATCTATCTATAGGTCAAATAGATCAGGTAGGGTCCCAGCTATGAGTCAAATAGATCTTTGAGGGATCTATCTATTGGTCAAATAGATCAGGTAGGGTCCCAGCTATGGGTCAAATAGATCTTTGAGGGATCTATCTATAGGTCAAATAGATCAGGTAGGGTCCCAGCTATGGGTCAAATAGATTTGTTTGAAAATTATTGGTATTAGATAGAAATGTTTTAAATAATATTTATCATTTAGAGTATTTGGGTTATTGTCTTCAACTTTTTTGTTATATTCACAATGTTTCTGCCGATGCGTCTTTCAGCAATTTTCAGATGTTTTTCTATCGAACCAAGGAGCCTACACAGAACTTCGGACCGAACCCTTCATTTAATCTACGAATGTAGATTTTTCTAACTGCGTTAACGATAACCAGGTACGAGGGTTAAGCTATTGTATGGATTTCTTGTTATTTTTGCCTCTATTCAGAATTGAACCTGTAACCTCCAGATTATCTCACTAAGAAGTTCTTTAACCAAACACTTGGGTCCTAAATAAATCTGTTCAATAATTTACTTGGGATTATTAGAAGTAGTAATTTAAAACCTTGCATCTGTGTTCAAATTATTTGTATTAGATAGGAATACTTGACAAATAGAATAATTAATGTCAGATGGTAATACTTGAAACAATTTCACGGCGTGCAAACAACTAATTGATATTAGATGAAATTATTAATGTTTGATAAAAATATTGAAACCAACCATTTATAAGTGAATCGCGTTTCGGTATTTGATAACCCATAAGGCGTTGATACGCCGTTATACAAATAAAACAAACCAAACCAAATATTAATGTGATTTTACTTTTTCAATCCCCTTGATCGATTCTAAACATTAAAAAATAATTTTATCAATTTTCCTCCTGAACCACAAAGCAACTAAATACATAATTTTTTGTGTTGAATGCCAATAAAAGATTGTTCTTGCGTAATGTTCCTCTTTTAACTGTGAAAACCGAGTGATTAGAAGGAGTCTGTTTGTTTAAATATTGATGAGAAGTATTGTATACACACACACGCGAACACACACACACACACACACACACACACACACACACACACACACATATATATATATATATATATATATATATATGAGAAAGAAACCGATAGACAGACACAAACAGATCCAACAAAGTGAAATAAAGAGATATCAGCAATTTGTCACATGACTTTTAAAAGTTTTCTTACAGAAATGATTTCTCTGCGTTTGGCGACAATAAAACTCCAATAATTCGTTTGGTCAAGAGCCGACAGTTCTGAAGAACCTGTTTGGGGAAAACAATGCCAATCGGAAAGATGTCTCGCCCTACCTCACCATCACCTCGAACCTTCTTCTTGTTTGTTAAGGATGACATCAATGGGACCAGACAGAAATTGCAATTATGGCGAGAGAGAGAGAGAGAGAGAGAGAGAGAGAGAGAGAGAGAGAGAGAGAGAGAGAGAGAGAGCAATAATCAAGCTACACCGTAGTGTTGGCACAAACAGCTCGGTGGCCGGATATGACAGGAAAACCAGCACAAGATTACGAGGCTGGGCTTCTTGAAACATTGGTAATCTCAGACATAATTTGTACCATTTTCGAGATTGCCAATGAAAGCTCCGTGGGGCAGAAATATCAAGCCAGTAAAAACATAGAATATGGCTAAATAAAATTTATGTTTCTAGCATTCTCTCTAATGTGTGTCCGGGGAACATTCCTTTTCCTGTCATTCGCTCGACGTCACCTCAGTCTGACATTTATTTTCCAATGTATTTTCAAAAATTGGCCGACACAGCCGGGAATGTCGATGTTTATGCCAAGAAGATCAGTCATAAACATATGCATTACTATAATAGCAGAAACAGCACACCATAGCGAGAAATGAGCTTTAATTTTCATAAATCAGAGAATAGGGTCATTTCCCGTCCATCTTGCACCTGAAAGATAATTTTGTTGGATCTGTAAAGTAAATAAGTAAAGTTGTCTCCCTTTAGTCGAGGGCAACCCAAAGGCTCCCTTTTCAATAGCTACTACTAGATTGCTCCACTTTAGCCTCGATACGTACCTTATATTGCTGAGTGTTAAGTGAGGAGGTATCAAGTACCATTTTTAAAGTCTTTGGTATGAAGCGACCTGGGATTGAACCCAGGTCTCGCTGACCATTGGCGAACACTCTACCCACTAGACAATTGAGCCGGTTGGATCTGTATTCTCACTAAATGTATTTATCAGATCTATCTATCATTGCACACACACACACACACACACACACACACACATATATATATATATATATATATAATTAACCTATAAGATTTTGATAATCTGAAAAAAACTTATGATACATTCTATATATAAACATTATACAAAGTGATATTTGGAAAAAAATTCAATAAAAAGAAAAGACTAATCGTTTTTATTTTATTGCTATTTATAAAAATAATAATAAAAATAAATACATCGACAGTTTATTTCTTTTGAATGAGACTGTACATTCTTTTCCTTTAAGAGTGCATTTCATTTCAACAGCGCTTAATTATGTTCAGTTGAACGAATATGATATTGTTTATGTGGATTTATTAATACTGCTATTACAAATCTCTTCGCTGAAAATTTCAGCTGCAGCTCTATACATGTGAACGGATAAATGTATTTTCTCACTACATAGTGACACACTCACACACAGATCTTTTACACACACAAAATATATGCATTGAGATTAAGGCTAAAGAAAACTACCACATTTCATGCAAAAATCTTCACTTACTCTCTTAAAATACTTACACTCTCACATAAATTATTTGTTCTTATAAGAAAAAAAATTGGGACATTTTAAAAAAAGAACTTGACCCAATTTAAAGAAATTAATTTAAAAATTTGTACATCGGTGTATATTTAATAGTAATTTACAAAGCTCCTTGCTTCGTTGTGGCACAAGGCCGGATGAATGGGGCGCCCAATGAGACTCGAACTGACTCGTGTAGGTTTGCTAGTCTAGCTTGCTAACCGTTACACCATCAGAGGTGCCCATCGGTGTTTATTTAATAAATTACACCTTTGTTCGCTATATATATATATATACATGTGTGTGTGTGTGTGTGCATGTTTCTCTGTGTGTGTGTGTGTGTGTGTGTGTGTTTGTGTGTGTGTGTGTGTGTATGTTTCTGTGTGTGTGTGTGCATGTTTCTGTGTGTGTGTGTGTGTGTGTGCATGTTTCTGTGTGTGTGTGTGTGCATGTTTCTGTGTGTGTGGGTGTGTGTGTTTGTGTATCAATCTATCTACCTACCTATCTTACGGGGTATCCTCGTGGTGTAATGGTTAATCGTCGTAGCGAGTTCGAATTCCTGTTGGGCCATTACGTTCACTTTCGGACAAATACCCTTGGGAAAAATATGAACCCCTTATCCTCCCAGCTACAGGTTAAATAGTACTACCACTGTTGTTCTTCTAGAAGTCTGGCTTTGGCATTAAATAACCCTCGAAAGTTGATATGCCATTAAACAAAGAAAACAAACCAAACTCGTTATCTCACTCACCCACTCACTCACTCACTCATTCACTCTATCTATCTATCTATCTATCTATCTATCTATCTATCTATCATAAGTGATATCAAGAATATGGTTGATTATTGACAAAATCAGAGAGAACGGCTTCGAGCTGACAAAGAAAAGAAGCAGAAGGTACCCCGCAAAAACAATTACCGACGCCGAATACGCCGATGACATAGCGATACTGGCAAATACACCCAACCAAGCCGAAACACTACTGCATAGTTTGGAACGAGCAGCCGCAGGCATAGGTCTCTATGTCAATGCACACAAAACGGAATATATGTGCTATAATCAAACGGGTGACATCTCCACTCTAGACGGAACCCCTCTTAAACTGGTAGACAAATTCACTTACCTAGGAAGCAGCGTCGCATCAACCGAAAAGGACATCGACACGGGGTTAACGAAAGCATGGACAGCTATCAATAGGCTATCGATTAGATGGAAATCAGACCTAACCGATAAAATGAAGCGCAGTTTCTTCCAGGCAGCGGTCGTATCGATACTGCTGTATGGATGCACTACATGGACTCTAACAAAACGGCTGGAGAAGAACCTAGACGGCAATTGCACAAGAATGCTGCGAGCAAACTTGAACAAGTCCTGGCGGCAATACCCCACAAGACACCAACTGTACGGTCACCTGCCTCCTATCACGAAAACTATTCAAGTTAGACGAACCAGACATGCAGGACACTGCTGGAGAAGCAGGGACGAACTCATAAGTAATGTACTCTTATGGACCCCCACACATGGTCGTGGAAAAGCAGGACGACCAACACAAACATACATTTAGCAACTATGTGAAGATACGGGATGTTGTCCAGAAGACTTGCCTGAGGCGATGAACGATAGGGAAAAGTGGCGAAAGAGGGTCAGGGATATCCGTGCTACCAGCACGACATGATGATGACGATGAAAAATCATATTTAATGCAGGCACCGAATTCGCAAAATTATCATTCAGTAGACAATTTGATTCCAGTTTTCTTCATCGTTAGAGCCTTTTAAGTATACGCATTTAATAAAAGGAATATAGCTATGATAAACCTCTTTGCTGTATTACGAACACACACAGCCACACACACACAAACACAAACACACACACTCATACCCACACACTCACAGATACATACTGATATTCACACACATTCTCACACATACACACACAAACTTACATACATACATGCATACTTTAACATAATCATACACACATACACTCTTATACCCACACATACTCATATATATACCCATATCCGCACATACACATGGTAATTGCTTCGTCTTAACAGACGACAGCTATCTCAATGCTCATCACCACCCTTACCACAGTTGCTGGGTGAATCGTCTGTGACACCCAAATGACGTCCGTGAACCCGAACAGGTCCTTGGGAAGTGGTTAGACAAGAATGATCGAGAACCATTGAGATATCTGTACTTCGATGGATTTAAGTGGCACAAGCTTGTACAACACCAATACCACTCACTGAATCCTCGTAAATATAAACCAGTGACAAGCAAAAGCAAGATGATTGGTAAATGCGTGGATCACCGGTTTTAGATCAAAGGTTCCGTCTCCTAGATAGATGTCAAACCAGTAACTCAAGGGCCCATCACTCCAAGTGGTTTAAATGTGCCCCCAAATACCAGCCAGGGAATTTCTACGTACCGGCGCACATATATAAATGAATAATTATACTCATACATGTACACATACATGTATACATGCATACGCACACGTACATACACAACAAGCTTGGGTTTGACTCCAGACGTCCCACCCCAGGTGGGGTGTACTGTGAGACAGCGGTGGTTTGTAATCAGAGTGTCTTTCTCCTAGATGGTCTGTCTTACTGGACTGACGAGCACCATCTACCCGGAGCAACTGGTTTCAAGGCGCCAGTTACTCGCCTGATGAACCCCTTCTTGTCAGTAGAAACAGGTCCGCCGGGCTTAGTGACAAGCCACACGAGAAGGCCAGGAGTAGGACTAGGTTGTTAGAGTCTATAAATTTGAGCATGCCTTGGGAGTATTTTATAGGAAAGAAGGAGCTTGTCCTCACTTCCACCCCCGGCAGTATGACAACCATTGAACCTATACATATACGTTTTTTGATTTTAGTGTTAATCATTAAGACCGGAAGATGACTTTAAAGATATCTTGACATATTTTAATTCTGATTACGTTTAAATTATTTTAACTTCATATTTACGTTTAAAACGGAAATTCTTCCGAGCTGTGACCGTGTCACAATTATTGCCCGGCTGTACCACCAAGATGTTAACGAAGAACTTAGAGAAAAAGCTAGATGGGAACTACACTGGGATGCTGCATGATGTTTTGAAAAAATCTTGAAAGCAGCAGCCAGAAAAAAAGGTTCTGTATTGCTTCTTACCTCCCATCTCACAATTCATGAAAGAAAGATGAACAAAACACTACTGGAAAAGTAGGAACGAACTCACCAGCGACGTTCTCCTGTTGACTCTCACAGATGGACACACCAGTGCTGGGTAACAAGCAGAGATTTAGATTCATCCGCTCTGCACCGACACTGGATGCCCTCTACAGGATTTACCAAGAGAGATGGTCGATAGAGACGGATGACAAGAGAGAGAGAGAGAGAGAGAGAGAGAGAGAGAGAGAGAGAGAGAGAGAGAGAGAGTTAAGGGAATCGGTGCAATTAGCAGGATCGGATGATGACGATGACGAGAATAATTTTACAATTTTATGTTATAACAACACTTTTCAGGCATGAACTCACATAAATTTCAATTTATCGATAGAATAAAAAATTTTGGTGGATGGAGATAGCCTTCTCATGGACCATTTAAAAAATTCCACCATAGATATTCAATTGGATTTAGACTGTAAAACTTACGGTTATCCTCATGTTTATGCGATGACAGTGAATTTAAAGGCATTTGAAAGTTAATTTTAAGAAGATTTAAAATCATTTTAACTTTGAAAAGAGTTAGTATAGAGAGAGGGTAGGGATAGAGAGAGAAAGAGAGAGAGAAAGTTGGGAGAGAGAGAGAGAAAGTTGGGATAGAGAGAGAGAGAGATGGACTAAGAATAGAGAGAGAGAGGGGGGAGTATAAAATAGACGATTTAATCATCTTTGTTACTTTTAAAAGAGTAAGTATAGAGAAAGGGTAGAGATAGAGAGAGAAAGAGAGAGAGAGAAAGCTGGGATAGAGAGAGAGAGAGAGAGAGAGAGAGAGAGAGAGAGAGAGAGAGAGGGAGAGAGATGGACAAAGAATAGAGAGAGAGAGAGAGGTGGCGAGTAGAAACTAGACAATTTTAATCATCTATCTTTGTCACTTTTAAAAGAGTAAGTATCGTGAGAGGGTAGGGATAGAGAGAGAAAGAAAGAGATAGAGAAAGAGGGAGAGAAAGTTGGGATAGAGAGAGAGAGAGATGGACTAAGAATAGAGAGAGAGAGGGGGAGTAGAAACTAGACGATTTTAATCATCTGTCTTTATCACTTTTAAAAGAGTAAGTATATAGAGAGGGTAGGGAGAGAGAGAGAGAGAGAGAGAAAGTTGGGATAGAGGGAGAGAGAGAGATGGACTAAGAATAGAGAGAGAGAGGGGGGGAGTAGAAACTAGACGATTTTAATCACCAGTATCTTGTTTCTACTTTCTCTCTCTATTCTTAAACCATCTCTCTCTCTCTCTGTCCTTACTCTTGTACCTCTCTCTCTATCCCAAATTTCTCTCTCTCTCTCTCTTGTCTCTCTATTCATAACCTCTCTCTATGCTTACTATCTTTCAATCCCAGCTTTCTCTCTCTCTATCCCTACTCTCTCTCCTTCTCTATCCCAACTCTTTGTCTCTCTCTCTCTATATATATATATAATAACCTTCCCGCTCTCCTTCTCTCGATCCCTACTCTCTATCTCTCTATCCCACCTCTCTCTCTCTCTTTCCGTGTCTCTCTATCACTACTCTCTCTCTCTCTCTCTCTCTATCCCAGCTTTCTCTCTCTCTTCCTTTCTCCCAATCCATACTCTCTCTCTTTATCTCTACTCTCTCTATTCCTGCTCTCTCTATCCCTACCCCCCTCTCTCTTTGATTATATATATATATATATATATAACAATTTAAGGTTGTCGCTATCCCACTTGGTGGGTTAGTGGTAGACCAAATACGGTATAATTTGGAGTGTTCTCAATGTCTGTGATAGAGTTATTATATTATATATATGTAGTTGAAATTTCTACTGACAGAGATCTTAAGCAACAGAAGATGCGCCGCGCGTTGGGGATGGTCAGATAGTATGGTCAACATAGTATGGTTGGCAAAGACTTTTAAGAATTGTGTCTCTCTCCTCGTGTCCAGAAAAGCGTTTTCCAGTAGAAGAACCATCCAAGGGCAACATATGTGGGTTTGTTGTAGCTGGTAGAATTTTTGTATGATTTAAGCCTCTAAACTAAATCATCATCTTACTAATTTTTCATTTAGATGTGTTAAGTCGCAAGGTTATTTGGGCCAACATCCCCGCCAAACATTTCAGCATCTTTGTCGCATTTTGCACCGCTGGACAAACAACGAAAAACTCGTACATATATAAAAGTATAATTTATATTTTTATTCTTCGACGGCAACGTTTGTGTAAAGTAGGAATACAGTTAGAGAGAGTTCGCACATATCTTTCTTCTGTGGCGGGCACCCTTTTTGTGAAGTTGTGCGACGGCCGGAGAACACATACGAGGGAGCTGACCGGTTTGCTTGAGTGACCAGCGAATATCTCCGTTCGCTTGAGTGACTAACGGGTCTCTCCCTTCAGTCCCAAATTACAAACCTGATATTATCTTTTCAAGTCCCATGCGGAAATATGAACATCCTCTGCGCCTTACGTATTTTGTATTCATGGCTGCTTATCGGAACCTACATACTTCCGTTTTTTTTTCCGGTAATTTGTTGATCTTATCAGCGAACAGAAATATCTGTCACTCTATCCATAGGCAATATTATATTCTCACCATCTTCCTTTATTTTCGCTTTCTAGTGAAACCACTTTGTTGATGTTATCTTGAGACCGCATTGAATCTCCTAAGTTCATCCACGTTGCCAGCTAAGTTAGTATATTACATCTTCAGTTGAGTCTTATGAATGTATTGCTACAACGTTTATTTTGTTCACATTTCATTGGGTGGTGGTGGTGGGGGTTCCATCTGTCCTCCTTGTAATAACTCGAACTCTAAACCATATTTGCTGATTCCACTCTCAGATTAAGCGTGTATGTCATCTGAAGCGACGAAGATTATTTTCATCGCCGAAATAAATTTATATGACAATTTAACCATGGTTGAATTTTCTTCCTGTTACATTGTTGTGATGCTGACAAAAGAAAAACACGGGGAACACAAAAGGTTGATAGAAAAACATATATATTCAAGTAACAGAAACAAGATACAAGTGAACCTGGTTAGTTGATAGGAAGCTGAAAGCCCAGTGTAGTAGTGACTATCCGTCCGCTACACAAATGGTATCACACGTGATTGTGTAACACTGATTGGTGAACTCCTTCTGACGCTCTCGTTGACGTGTATTTATGGAGGAGGGCGAATCCATTATGTAGGGGGTACAACATACATTGTATACGCTCTGTCTGTGAGTTTTTTCATATAAATCTGAAAGAAATATATAACAATAGCCATACATCGAGCACTCCCATAGATTTACATAAAATATCTCATATATTCTATATACGGATAGTCCACACCTATAGTCTTTGGATGCCAACGGGATATTACTGATATACATATATATATATATATATATAAAGAGAGAGAGAGAGAGAGAGAGAGAGAGAGAGAGATTATTTTTTGCAATTTGTACCCTTTGTAAGTTATAGACTGAGCTGTTTTTGATTTCTTTGTTGTATTTTTTTCTGTGAGAAGTACCATATGTTCAAGGCTATCACATTGTCATTGACGCATGTTCCTAATAAATAACAAAACTGCATTTTGTTTTTCTTTAATAATCATTTGTAACAATACATGGTTGATGGCTCTTTATTTTGTCTTCAGTAATAATTATCCGTCCGCAAAGGTTGAAAAGCATTCTGGGTTTCAAGGACTTCCTGTAGCGGTTAGGCAACTTTTCTTTTTTACTTTTTTTTTCTTATCCTCGGGATAAAGTGAAACAGAATCAACAAAATGGCGATAGCAAAGCAAATTGAAACTTTTTTTCTGCATTACCTTGCCAGATTTCAGCAACAAGAACCAGAGTTCAAATCTTGGTGAAGACGAGAAGGCAAAGACAAAAAAAGAAAAACAAAACCCAAAACTTTTGACTTCTTTTCGAATATCTATCTATCTATCTATCTAAAGATGAGAAAAAGAGAAATATGAATAATTCTTTTATGGAAGTTAATTATTGATTAGGTCATCGCCGAAAAAAAAAGATTTTTCGTGAAAAAAGTTTTAGATATTTTTAAAACAGTTTTTAGTGGAGATTATATTCTGTCTGAGAAACGATGAAAAATGAATTGGTGATTTGGTTTGGTTTCTTTGTTTAATGGCATATCAACATTTGTAGGTTATTTAATGCCAAAGCTATTCTCCTTAAAGAACAGTAGTGATACTATTTAACCCATAGCTGGGATGAATTGGTGAGGTAGTATATCTGTGAATTGAATTCATTATATATATATATATATATATGTATATTCTTTTTGTTACGAATTTCTCGAAAGTGAAAAATCCACGAACACAAGATTTAAAAAAGATGTTATCTGATTAGAGGGAATTAGCACAAACAAAAAGATTGACACAGAAAACAACCTCAAGATGGAAAGTTCAAACAATTTTTATGAACAAAAACAGGGGAGGACAAAGAAAGAAAGAAAACAGAATTATAAAATGTAATCGAATGTTGGACTGAGAAATAAAACTCAACCCAGACCTGACTTATCTCTTCTTTTCGCGCGTCCATGTGGTAACAGAATGTCTTGATGGTTTCTTGAGGCTTTCAACTGGCCTTTGACTTTTTCAAGTGGAGTGACCCTGGGCATTTATTTCAGCCTTCTCTTGGCATTTGATTCTCTCTGGTCTGTTTGACTCTCAACATCGACTTATCCGAAATTCAATTCGCTTTTCTTTTTCTACGGAAATTATTTTTTCTTCACAAGTTAAGGTTTTTTGGTACACAGGTGTTTGAATGCGTAGCTATTTCTTCACGGCGTTGGTCATTTTTATGATTGGTCTGTCTAGCATAGCCATTTCCACCGACACCTATTCTCACAAACCGTGGCTGGCTTCTAAAGTGGTCTCGGCGGTTTACCTATTCCCTGACTTGCCTTCTTGTTTATCTGAAAAGAAGACTGTCAAACACATTTTACTCCCTCGCCTCTTTTCCAAAGCCTCCGTTTCGAAAAAGATCCTTTTGCGCATGTCCCTTTTTTATCGTCAAATTTCTTCTTAATATACTTTGCAAAACGGGGGCAAGGGAGGTATGCTGAGTATGAAATAGCACATTTTGATGGTGAATTTCAGTAATGGGATACTTACTACACTGGTTGACACTCAAATTGGTCAACTAATAATATACATATATGGGTCATATCACAATATATATATATATATATATATATATATATATATATATATATATATATATATATACAATATCCAGTCAGCGTCGAAAGACAGTGGGTGCGGATTATTTTTATAGAATATATGAGGATTATCATATAAATCTATGAGAGTGTTCAATGTATGGCAATTGTCAGTCCCCTATTTATTCGCTGGGATATTACAAAATTCACATTCAGAGCGTATATAGTGCAATTTGATGGAGACTCAAACTGGGTTAAGTTGTCATTATAAATTTATTTCGGCGGAGAATATTATTATACTCTCCGTCTCGTCAGATGATTTTTTACATGCTTTTCTCGAAGTTGCAGAACAGCTCCGCCGAAATGAATTTATAATGACGACTTAACGAAGTTTGAGTCTCCATCAAATTGCACTATATATATATATATATATATATATATATATATATATATATACATATATATCTCACTATGCAAATTCTCTTTCCTTTTCTTTCTTTCTTTCTTTCTTTTATTCTGCTGCCGCTCTTTCTTTTTTTTCCCTTACTATCTGTTTTATACATACATACATACATACATACATACATATATATATATATGTATATATGTATTACATGGTAATGTCTGTGACCCTGGGTTTCATGCTTTACGCATTCGTCAGACAGAGTGAAAGCTTTTCAAAAAAAAAAAAAAGAAAAGACCGATTAATATGGTTTAATTTTTTGTTTGAAGGTGGATTTTGTTTGTATGTATATACGTGTGTGCCTAAATTTGTGTACTTTTGAATGTAAGTATGTCTGTGTATATGTTGTCGCTCGTGCATACATATATACGTATATTTGCACATATAGTGGCCTGCATCTTTACATACAAACACATAATTCCGCTGTCTGTTGTTAGAAAGTGGTGAAGGAAAAGAAGAGAGTGTGAAAAGTGAAGAGTCGATGAGGGGGTCCGGGGAAAGAATTGATACAATCGGTATGATTTATTTTTCTCTTGATCCTTCCCACCTTTCTTTATTAGATGTGAATATGAAATGTCTGTTTCGTTGGGAATTTTATTTAGAGATGATGATAATTAAAATTAGAATCATCACGTTACTTTTTTAGAAAGATTTTTTTTAAATCGGTAAGATAGGTTAGAACTGTGGGCCGCAGTTTGCCCACTCCTCCTCTATATGGTTTCAAGTACAGCTATCTAATACTAATAATTCTTTTAAATATCAATCATTTATTTGTACGCAAATGGTTTTAAGTATTGTTATTCCATCGCTATTTACTGTCAGCTACCGCCTTCTAGCACTTTTTAGATCAAATAGGGTCTGGACAGCTATCAATTGGCTATCGGTCATATGGAAGTCAGACTTGACCAATAAAATGAAACGCAGTTTCTTCCAAGCAGTGATCGTTTCGATACTGCTATATGGATGCACTACATGGACGCTAAGTAAAAAGTACGGAGAAAAAGCTTGACGGCAACTACGCAAGAATGCTGCGAGCAATATTGAACAGGTCCTGGAGGCAACACTCCACAAAGTAGCAGCTGTACGGCCACCTACCATCCATCACGAAAACTATCCAAGTTAGACAAACCAGACATGCAGGACACTGCTGGAGAAGTAGGGACGAGCTCATAAGTGATGTACTACTATGGACCCCTTCACATGGCCGAGCAAAAGCAGGGCGAGCAGCTCGAACCTACATACAGCAGCTCTGTGAGGATACGGGGTGATGAACGATAGGGAGAGGTGGCGAGAAAGTGTCAGGGATATCCGTGCTGGTGGCACAAGATGATGAGATGATGATTTCTTTTACCACAAAAGCAACCCGAAGAGTACGACTGAGACAAACGTACAGATGACAGGGATTGACATGCCTAACTCATTGATCGACTGCCCGTGTAAGGACCGCAATGAAGTGTTCCACGTTACGTGATCACTTTATGTTGTGGCCCCGGATAGGGTCAGTAATGAAAACTCAAACACGGATATTAGATAACCGATTATATTACACCAGAAAGATAGAGTTACATAGAAAAGGTAAGAGGTCTCGTACTGTTCGGATAACACCGATAGTGATCTGCCTCCTAGCAGCGAAATCTCTAGTACTAATAACGGCGAGAAGAGTCCTTTATAGTAAGATGGGTAAGGTTCCCATAACACTTTAGTTGTCAGGTCACGAACTGCTCAGCCACCAGGATCCCGTCCTCAGGCACTACGGGTTACCAACCCCGGCTTGCAGGTCGCTTCGTTGGTAGGAGTATTACCCCTCTGCAAAGGTGCATTTGATGCATTTTACAGCCCTAAACGACTGATCAGAGCAGCAAAGGAGTATTTCACGTTGCGAAGAACATCAGAACTGGGGCCTCACCAACTGATGCATGTTAGAGATATGCAAAAGACACTCTTTTGTAAGGAATGCAGGTGGCAGACGCCGCCGTAGCATTTAAAGTTCACGTTTATGGACAAAGTTCATTGACTTTAATCCAGACAACTTCAGCAGTATGCATGTTCATCAGGTGTAGATGTGTTTGACTGATTGTTTGATTTTAACGGCAAATCAACTCGTCTAGAGATATTCTATGCCTTGTGGTTAGGGAATCGTGCTCATTACATTTTCATGCTGTTATTCCATTTGAGCTTTTTGCACACAGTTGTATGGTTTCAAGTATTCCTATCTAATACAAATAATTTGCACACAGTTGTATGGTTTCAAGTATTCTTATCTAATACAAATAATTTGCACACAGTTATATGATATCAAGTATTCCTATCTAATACAAATAATTTTCACACAGTTGTATGGTTTCAAGTATTCCTATCTAATACAAATAATTTTCACACAGTTGTATGGTTTCAAGTATTCCAATCTAATACAAATAATTTGTACACATTTATATGGTTTTAAGTTTTCCTGTCTAATACAAATGCATGTAAAATTATATGATTAATTGTAATAATTTCTATTTGGTCTGTGGCGTTTGTTTGCCCCCAGTTATATGATGTCAAGAATTTTCATCTAATACAAAAAATTTAGACACACTTGTACGGTTTTTAGTGTTCTTATCTATTACTTATGATTATAAGTAAAAGTGATTATTTCTTTTTAGTAATAGTCATTTGTTTGCACACAGTTATATGGTTTCAAGTTACTAATTATAATCCTTAGTAAACATTTCTATGGCCTAGTCGGCTAGGGCTGCAGAACACACCAACTGCATCTTTGCAAAGTAGTAAGATCCCCTCCCCGACAAGCGTCTTGTTGCCCTGTCGGCAAGGGTCGCAGAATAAACCGACTGAATCTCTGCAGAAGGGTAAAACCCCCTCTAACGAGTGTTCTGATATGGGACTAAACAATCTGATGGTGATGATCAAGTAATGCTGGAGATTTAGGGAATGCAGAGTACCTCTTTATTGTCATCACTCCCATGCCCACTCTGGCCCCGGAGTAGTAGCACCTAATTGAGTCCTATCTCTAGGTCAAATAGAAACATTTTTGACATTTAAACTGTACTTATGCAAAAGCGACTAGTTGAAAATAGAACTGTTTTTGACATTTAAACTGCATACTTATGCTAAACCGAATTTTTTGGGAGTTAGTGCTATAAAGAGGGGCTCCTCATTCCTCAGATCTCTACAACTCGAACATTATTAGATGCATTTTGGTATCCTACCCACGATACCCCATTTTTTGGGTTAGGCTTCTTCTCCTTCATCAGAAGATACTAGTCAGCGTGTAATAAGCCCCGAAAACTGGGAGCAGAAATGAATGTGTTTAATATTTTGTAAGTATTGCATGAAATATCATGGCATGAGTAGCTGCGAGTGTAATTCGAACCGAGTTCGTTAGATCCGATTGAATTATCAAAGTTGCTACCCGTGACACTAGTATGTGGCCTAGAAGAACAAATAATAAATGAAAAAGACTGAATATAAAGAAAAATATAAAGCAGTGTAAAAATTAATAAATATACTAATAAGAAAGAAAGAAAGAAAGAATTAGGGAACGAAAAGAAAGAAGAAAGAGAGGGGGGAAAAGTAAATGAAAAGAAAGAAACAAATGGATAAAATAGACTTAAATGAAAAGAAAGAAAGAAAGAAAGAAAGAATCGGATAAAATGAAAGAAAGAAAGAAAGAAAGACTGAAAAAGAAAGAAAGAAAGAAAGAAAGAAAGAAAGAAATACTGGGATGGAAAG
Source organism: Sepioteuthis lessoniana (assembly GCA_963585895.1). Lineage (NCBI taxonomy): Eukaryota > Metazoa > Mollusca > Cephalopoda > Myopsida > Loliginidae > Sepioteuthis > Sepioteuthis lessoniana. The sequence goes on along the minus strand of CAUZXS010001700.1, from coordinate 68,902 downwards.
AAAGAAAGAAAGAAAGAAAGAAAGAAAGACTGAGATGGAAAGAAAGAAAGAAAGAATCGGATAAAATGTAGGAAAGAAAGAAAGAAAGAATTGGAAAGAAAAAGATTGAATGAATGAAGGAAGCAATGAAAGAAAAAAAGGAAAGATTAGGATAAGCAAGAAAGAAAGAAAGAAAGAAAGAAAGAAAGAAAAGATTGGGATACAAAAAAGAAAAATGAGAATGAAAAGAAAGATTGAGATGGAAAGAAAGACTGTAATCTAAAGGAAAAAGAAAACCAAAGAAAAAAGAAAGAAAGAAAGGAAGTTATGATGAAAGAAAACATTGTATGAAAAATGAAAACAAAAAAAAAAAAAAAAAAAGAAAAAGAATTACGAAAAATAAAATAAACAATGCTGCAGCAAGAAACAAAGAAATTATATTAAGCAGCATTGTTTTCTTTTTTTTTTTTCTTTTTTTTTTTTTTTTTTAATCTTGCTCAGAATTTTCTGGAACATTCTGTCGCGTCGTCTATCTTCGCCTAAGTTAATTCTAAGCATCTGTCTCCCAGACTGACCTATATTAACCTTAGAATCGGATTACGAGCAGTCAAACATGGCGCCTTTTAATAGGTGTCTACTAAAGTCAAGAGACAAAGCAGCCAGGTTTTTTTTTCCGTATACATCAACAAGATAAAAGTTGTGATTTAGCGACATGAAGCAAATGTCTTTCACTGCGGGCCGATAATCTCAGGGTGGCACGCGTCGGATCTTTTCTTCTTTATCCGGCACGGTGTAATAGAATTCAATAGAAATTCGCGCGAAGACATTATGAGATTAACTGTCTCTTTCTTATTGCTGGGAACAGGATTTGTCTGCAGATAAATAAGGAATTATCATAAAAGGAACAGCGTTAGGATTGGAAATCTTCAGTATAACGAATAGTATTGTTTTCTTGCAGTCACCCAGCTAATTAGAAAATTTGATAATTGCGTTTATTGTTAGCACTTGGCGTCATTTTAACTTGTTATTGGAGCCATTTATTTTGCCCAAATATTTGTACATCTATGTCAAACCAACGCTACACTTATGAGCCCACTATAATTTACCAAGAATACCTGCGTCTATAATGTGTCACGTCCCTCATTGAAGGTACTGTTGCTGCTTCTTAGTAGACTCTCGGGATCTTTTCGAAGTTGCTGGTGCTGCCGGTGCTGCTGTTTCGTCATTGTTTCACGTCTCTTTAAAATCTACTTGCTAGAAAATCGTGTAACTGTTGCTGTTTGGTCAGAAAATATTTTATTATATTTAATATTTTTCTTACATTTCTTCCGGGAGTGGATGCGTGGAATTGGTTATAATTTCCGTTTTACTTTTGCCATATTTGTGATAGTCGCTGTGTTGAACACTACTGGTTATGTTTAAAAAAACAAACTATTCTTCTTACAAGATGTTATACAGGATATTTTTTAGGTCAAATCTTTTTAGGGTTTGTCATAATATAAGCGCAGATGGTCATATTTATTTAGCCGAAATATTTGTAAATGTATTCCAAATAAATGATACTTTTCTAAGCTCGGAATAATTTACCATGAAAAATATATGAATCTATAATGTGTCACGTCTTTCATTGAAGGTACTGTTTCTGCTTCTTTGTAGACCCTCGGGATCTTTCGAAGTTGCTGGTGCTACCGGTGCTGCTGCTTAGTCATTGTCTGACGTCTCTTTGAAATTTACTTGCTAGAAAGTCCTGTAACTGTTGCTGATTGGTCGGGAAATATTTTATTACATTTAATATTTTTAGGGCTTGTCGTAATATAAGCACAGGTGGTCATATTTTGAGGAAAAGCCTCGGAGAACAATGTGTTTGGGGTGTGGCTAAATCGGCCGTTTCGTGGTCATTTAAACTGAAAAACGATATGCAATAAAATTCTGTTTTAAACTTGGATAAAATGCCACAGAAACGTATTGAATGCTTCAGACTGCTTTTGGAGAATCTAGCATGAACAAAGCATCAGTTTTTGAGTGGCATAAGAGATTCAAGGAGGGCAGGGTGTCTGTGAGTGATGATAAGAGGTGTGGCAAGTGTAAGGAAATCAATACACCAGAGTTGATTGGGCAAAGGGTTAGGGTTAGGGTTACTATGTTGAGGTTTTAAGGGAGTTCAGCAAGAGATTCCGTCGGAAGAGGCCAGCACTCTTCAAATCGGGTCAGTGGCATTTCCACGAGGACAATGCCCCAGTACACAATTCCATCATTGTCACAGACTATTTGACCAAGATGGGCATCAATACAGTTCCTCAGCCTCCCTATAGTCCAGACCTTGCTCCCTGTGCCTTTTGGTTATTCCCTAAGCTCAGAGGCTGTCGTTTTGAGACAATTGAGGAGATGAAAGAGGCTGTGACGAAGTTGATTGACATGCTCACACAAGAGGACTTCCATGGGGCCTTCCAGAAGTTATTGGAACGATACAAGTGCATTGCAAGCGGAGGAGATTACTTCGAAGGGGACTAGAGTTTCATGTGTGTACTATCAATAAAAGTACCCATACGAAAAACGTCTGGAAACTTATTTAATGATCCTCGTATTTGTCCGAAAGTGAACGTGATAACACGACTGGAGTTCGAACTTGCTTACAACGGTTCCGCAGTCCATTGCTTTAACCATTACACCACGAAGAAACCACCCCTGAGAAATTTGTATAAGCATTCTCGTAACAGAATTCAATATATGGTAGGTTAATAGAATTAGAATAACGTACCCATTACAGTAAATAAAGTGTTCTCTACATTCTTTCTGACAAGTATAATTCATCAGAAAAAAAAATCAAGGAACATGTGGCCTAGAAGAACAAATGATAAATGAAAAAGAATAAATATAAAGAAAAATATAAAGCAGTGTAAAAATGAATAAATATATTTATAAGAAAGAAAGAAAGAAAGAATGAATTAGGGAACGAAAAGAAAGAAAGAAGAAAGGAGAAAGAAAAGGGGAGAAAGTAAATGAAAAGAAGAAAAGAAATGGATAAAAAAATTTAAATAAAAATAAATAAATAAATAAAGAATCGGATAAAATGAAAGAAAGAAAGAAAGAAAGAAAGACTGGGAAAAAAGAAAGAAAGAGAGTTAGAAAGAAATACTGGGATGGAAAGAAAGAAAGAAAGAAAGAAAGAAAGAAAGAATCGGATAAAATGTAGGAAAGAAAGAAAGAAAGAAAGAAAGAATGAATTAGGGAATGAAAAGAAAGAAAGAAGAAAGAAGAAAGAAAGGGGGGAAGTAAATGAAAAAAGAAAGAAAAAAAAGAAAGAAATGGATAAAAAAGATTCAAATGAAAAGAAAGAAAGAATGAATGAAAGAAAGAAAGAAAGAAAGAAAGAAAGAATCGGATAAAATGTAGGAAAGAAAGAAAGAAAGAATGAATTAGGGAATGAAAAGAAAGAAAGAAGAAAGAAGAAAGAAAGGGGGAAGTAAATGAAAAAAGAAAGAAAGAAAGAAAGAAATGGATAAAAAAGATTCAAATGAAAAGAAAGAAAGAATGAATGAAAGAAAGAAAGAAAGAAAGAAAGAAATATTTTAGGGGATAATACTATTATTATCCCCTAAAATATTTGGCAAATCCTATCCGGTAATAAACAGCGAAAATATTTTCATCTGATGAGACCTAAATGCCCTGTAGCAGCAGACTTTTAGCATTCTCGTAACTTTCGTTGATAAAACTAGTGAGGTCAATTCTTGTGGGTAGATTTCTTCAGCTTTTACGAGTGTCTGAACAATGATATTAATGAATCTAAGCTTACTAAGTCGTCGGATCGTCGAATCTTTAGTCGTTTGTCGGCAGAATCTCGCACAGTTACTGTATTCAACATTTCTTTAAATCAACCTCTGAACTCCAGTCGAGGGTGTCCTCGTGGAGTAATGGTTAAAGCGATGGACTGCGGAATCGTAGTACGCGAGTTCGTACTCCATTATGTTCACTTTCGGGCAAATACCTTTGGGAAAGGTATGTACCCCCTTATCCTTCCTCCTATTGGTTAAATAGTACCACTACTGTTCTTCTAGGAGAATGGCTTTGGCGTTAAATAACCAACAAAGGTTGATATGCCATAAAGAAACCAAACCAAATTCCAGTAGTGCTATTACGTTTACAGACAAACACTTCGGGAATGGCATGAACCCCCTTATCCTCCTAGCCATGGATTAAATAGTACCACTGTTTGTTCTTCTCGAAGGATGGCTTTGGCATTAAATAACCTAAGAAGGTTGATATGCCATTAAACAAAGAAACCAAACCAAACCAACCTCTGACGTCACTATTTTTTTGTTCCAAAGGTGATATTAAATCATGAAATGTAGTTTTTTTTTCTATTTTTGTCAGTTGCGACATCTACGCCAAACTGGCCATCAAAACAGGACAAAATGGACAAAGCTCGTTGCTGGGCTGGAAGCACCTTACTTAATTACTTCTTAGAACGTTCAAAACCGTCTGTATCACGGTTTAGGTGACTGGAAGTCATACAGTCATGGAAACTGTCATCTGTGTCGAGAGTCACCAGAAGACCTGGAAGACAGTTGTAACTTTCAACTAAATAATCTGAAATACATTTCTATAGAAAAGAAATTGCATTGCATTTCTTTAGCAAAATCTTTTATAAATAATAACTTTCAAATAATTAAATTCTAAAATTGTTTGCAATGAGAGATAGCATCGTAAATAATATCATCAAAGGATAAAACTCGGAGCGTGTAAAAGTTCCCAGCGCCTTTTTTGGAAAATTAGATTTTTTCTTAAGATGAATAAAGCTGTAAACTTTTGCACATATCAAATTGTTTAATTCATTAACTGTTGAGACTAGTGTTTCGTCTTAGTCCACTTTCATGTGGAAGAAATGTCGTCCACTAAACTTCAAGGATACAGGTCAAATGGCAACCAATATCCAGTAGTCGATTATGGAAGGGTAGTGAATTCAGTTCTCACTGCGTACTCTCATACTTCTGAACTTGTGCTAAGATAAGTTAAGATTAGCAAATGAATATGTTGTATACCCTCGATAATCATCTCAGTCACAACTGATACAACACATTAACAGATGCATCCGGATACAAATACACAAGCGATTCTGTTATTCAGGTAGGAACGTCTATTAACTTCTGATTTCAGTTCGTCGACAAGAGGAGAGAGACAATTCTTAAAAGTCTTTCATATCATTCTATGCTAACAAAACTCAAACGCTCGGCACATCTCGTGGAGTTTTAGATCTCAATTCATCTTCGCTGGTCGAGACCCGAAAAACTTAATCGTATGCCTCAACGCTCGAAACGCCAACAACTCGACTGCATGGCAGAGAACTCAATTTTTCAACCGTCTGCCTCAATGGCAAACAATCCCATTGTCTGTCTGTATGGCCCAAAGTCAACTTTCAACACTCGACTCCATGGCAGAGAACACAATTCTCTATGCCACAATGGCAGAGACAAAATTATCTCCTGCCTGGCCCACAGTCAACTCCAAACTGACTCTTTTTCAAAATCTTCAAATTCTCGGGACCATCGCTTCCGGGCATGACACCATTCGCACTCCAGCCCTATTTTCTATCTGAGGTTTATTATGACAATTGTGATTGTCATATCCTTTGCGCACGAATGTAAACTGTACCCAGTGCTATGCACCTGAAGTAAGAGCCGAATTGTTCAAAGCCCAATCAAAGTGAATAATCCTATTTACCCAACCCCTCCGCTCGGGCAGGATATGACACAAGGTCAATTTTAAGCGGGATTTAACAGGTTTGAATTCTGAGTTTTCCTTCTCCTAGACTAGTTGCCTGACCAAACCTGAAGAACCTAGTCTGCCCTACTATTTACCCATAGCTGGAGGGAGAATAATTGGATTCATACCTTTCCCAAGGGTATTAGTGCTATGTGAAATGCAATCAGTCTCGTCCAGGATTTGAACTCGCGTCGCCGTGTCCATTTCCTACGATGACAACCATTACACCACGGGCAGATGATAAAATACAATTAACGAAAAATAATATTAAAAAAAAACTTTCCGTAATTATATAACAATAACACTCGTGGCATTGTACTAGACTGCAAGAAGCTCAGTTACTGGATGCGTCATGTTTTTTCTTGTTGGTTGGTTGGTTGGTTTAACGGCATATCAACCCTTGTAGGTTATTTAATGGCAAATCCTATTTATACATATATTTTAAATATATATGCTTTGTAAAAAAATAGTTCGTAGTTAACAATTTTTAAACGGACCAGAGCTCACTTGTTTGCACATAGTTAAATGGTTTCAAATATTACCATCTGACACTAATAGTTTTATTTGCACACAGTTGAATAATTTCAAGTATTGCTATCAAACATAAATAGTTTTATTTCAGTCCAATCGGCTGGCAATGTTGATCACGCCGACTGCATCATTACAGGGGGGTAAGACATGTGTGTCCTGGACATAACATGAAACCACGGGATGGTGAGTATCCAGTCCTGGAGCTTTGGAGAATGTAGAGTACCTCTTCATTGCCATTACTCCCAGGTCCACTCAGACCCGGGTTGTTAGTACCTGTTTGGGTCAAATAGAATTGTTTAATCATTTTCTTGAAACCATTTAACTGTGTACAAACGAATGGTTGACGTTATATTTAATTATTAGTATTACATAGCAATACTTAGAGCCATGAAACTGTTAACTGGAAGCAAATAAAGATATTTATGTTTGATAGGAATTCTTGAAACTGCTTAACTGCGTGCACATAAATGAGCTCTGGCTTGTTTAAAATGTTACCAACAAATAATTAATATTCAATATATGAGAGTACATAAAGGAAATAAATTCGACAGTATGAAGAAAATAGAAAAACAAAGTAATCCAAAGGTGATGAATTTATTTATGATGATAAAGTCAACGTTAAAACGTTTCGGTTTTATTAAACCTTCATCAGGGCTTTATGATGGAGAAAAATTCTTGCTTGAACAACGATGGATGTTTTTATTAAAAAGTCGGAAGAAGAGAAAGTGTATATAAAGAAAGAGTCATAACCGCCCAATCAGGGCCCTTTTTTTTGAAAAACTATCACGTGATTAGCACAGGAAGTGATGTTTAAAATGTGTAGAATTTCTAATTTTTTATTAAAACACATCCATCGTTTTTGAATATGGATAGTATAATGAAAGAAAAATGCCCTCAGGGTGTCTATAGCCGGGAGGGAGAATATATCACCCATCATACTTGCTCATACGGTAACAATCTGGATATGTACCCGGCTACAACGTGTGATTGCGGCAGAAAATTCAACTGTTTGCGAGGGTCATGAATCTACAAGGCGCGCTGGTGCGAACAACGTAATTCTCCTACCGGAGAATGTAAATCGAATGATGGGCTTATGAATCAGGATTTCCCCCACAGTATTCACGAGCCCATTGCTGAGCATCAGCGTCCAGGAGACATTCCTAGCAAGCCAAGAATTTAGTGGCCCAAGGGTAATCAGAGAGCTGCCTGAAAAACTTAGACCAGGAGCTTTCTTTTTACTCGCCACCCATCTTAAGGGTCCCATTGATCAACAAATAATACCTTTCAGCAGAATTATATATGACGTTTGTCTCGAGTGCTTTTGTGCAGTAACGCATTAAAAAGATAAAATAGAAGGAAAACGAACCGAATAGATGGATATAGAAGGGATTTCAACATGAATGCAATGCACGAGGAACCACCATTCCCGTGTAATTACGCAAAATTAAGAAACGGTTGCTATGACATCAACGGCCGAAAGTAAACGCGTTTTTAAATCAAAAACTGCACTAAAATGAAGATGAAAGAACGTCCAATGTTATGTCTGTTTTTAGTTGATCTGGCGTATATATAGATATATATTTCTTTTAAATACCCTGTCCGGTGGCAAAAGTTGCTTGGTAGCGCCAGGAATGGCGGTACCGCCTTGAGCTACCGAAACTGTGTTATCACCCTGGTTGGCGGCTGATGAGGTTAGGGTATCGCACGTGCTTTCACACGTTGTATGATGAAAAAATATCTATGCATGTATATACTTTCTCTTCTCCCGTTTTTTTTTTTTTATTAAAAAACATCCATCGTGTTTGAAGCAAAAATTTTTCTCCACCATAAAGTCCTGATGAAAGTTTATATATATTTAAACAGGATTTGGCATTAAATAACTTACAAGGGTTCATATGCCAGAAAACCCAACCAACCAAGCAGCTAGTTTTATTTGCACACGGTTAAATGGTTTCAAGTATTGCTATCTAAAACGTACAGTTTTATTTGCACACAGTTAAGTAGTTTCAAGTATTGCATTTTAACGCAAGTAATTTTATCATTTATTCGTTTATCGTCATTGGAAAATGGAATCGGTGACCTGCGATCAATCCTGGATGAGGATGTTTACGCAATGCCCTTGGGAAAGGCATGAATCCATCTTGTGATCGTATATTTGTCACGGTACCAAATGTGAAGTGTGTATCACTATGGCACCATCTCGAACATCAATAGATGCTACACTTCTTCAAATACAAGGCGACTCAGTTGTTTCAGATACAAAGGTGTTTTATTCAGACCCAACATTTTTCTAGCCGTCAACGCAAATAACAGAGCGAGCGAGAGAGAGAGAGAGAGAGAGAGAGAGAGAGAGAGAGAGAGAGAGAGGCTGAAAGGTCTACGAACAAACCGAGATCGCAAACGACTAACAACACCACCCGACTTCAGACCAATTCGTCTCCAAGTCCAACAACCAGCTCTCTCTAACTTCAACGCCCGACTGACTGTATTCAAAATGATCTTTTCTTATATGTATAATCTGTTATCTTAATCAGCAAATGTTATTCAGATAAGCAAATGTGACGTCATCTTCCTAATTATTGCATCTACCAAAACATGATCACAAGTGTCCACCAACTTTTAGTCTTATGTCACTCAAGTATTTGATTTGTTTATTTTTCCATATCCGACAGCAAAATCAGCTCCGGAATTCAAAATTTAAACAGATACGAAACTCATAACAACCAGTCAAACTAAGTAATCGGCGACTGTCATCATAGGGCACGAGTTATATTGCACTATTCCACCTCAGCGATGAAATACACTCACACTCAAAGTCCCCAGCTACATAACATTTTACCAGTACAAATAAAATAACTAATATCATATTTACCCAACCCCTCCGCTCGGGCAGGATATGACACAAGGTTAATTTTTAAGCAGAGTTTAATAGGTTTGAATTCAGAGTTTTCCTTTTCCTAGACTAGTTGCCTCACCAAGGCTGAAGAACCGAGTCTGTCCTACTATTTACCCATAAATGGAGGGAGAATAATTGGATTCATACCTTTCCCAAGCGTATTAGTGCTACGTGAAATTCAATCAATCTCGTCAAGGATTTGAACTCGTGTCGTCGTGTCCATTTCCTACGACGATAACCATTACACCACGGGCACATCCTATAAAATAACTAATATAATTATCACCAGATTTCCAGGACTGGAGCCTCGCCATCAGATGCAGTTTAGTGTCATACCCAGGACACGGTGGATGTCCTAACCCCTTTACAGGGGTGATACAATCAGCATATTCTAAACCTCACCGATCAGGCGATGAAATATTTGTGTATTTGATACATTATGCAGTGGTTCGAACACTTGTTAATTTCCAATCTGATTCCCCAGGCAGGCAGGCAGGCAGGCGTTACTCATTTCGAATACTTGTGTGGCATATCTTCCTTACTTTCTTTTCCCTGTGAGTACCTTCTTCTTTTTCTTCTTCTTCTTTTTCTCTCTCCCTCTCTTTCTCTCCCCCTCTTTTATTATCTATTGCAACTCTAATTCAATAAAATATATGCTTGTTTAACGCCTAGTTTCAACATTCTGACTTTTGATTCTATGTCGGGATGAGCAGAGCTTAGACCAAGCCGAAAAGTAAAAAATGAAATACAAGAAGGATAGAATAAGAAACGCAGTCAAAAGAAGAAGAAGAAGAAGAAGAAGAAGAAGAAGAAGAAGAAGAAGGTAAAAAATGAAACACAAAGAATAAAAAAAAAACAACCAAAAGAAGAAGAAGAAGAAGAAGAAGAAGAAGAAGAAGAAGAAGAAGAAGAAGAAGAAGAAGAAGAAGAAGAAGTTTAAAAACAAGATGATCCTAATTTTGGTGACAGTATTTTATTTTTGTTTGAAATTTTGCTATCTTATCGACTCCGGAGTTGTGTGTCCAGGTGCGGCGTGTTTCTGCCAGAATATAAATCGATCATTTCCAAGGATCGGTCTTTTACATTGGGAGATCAAAGGAGTAGTGTTTTTTTTTTTGTTATTTTTTTTGTGTTATTTTTCCTTCTTCTTTCTAGAACGAATTTCCTTGGTTCTTCCTTCTCTCTCGAACGACGTGGGCGGATCAGTGAATAGATGCTGTATCTATTTGACGTACGGAAATAGATTTGGTTCATCGGCAACACAGTTTTTGCCGGAAAGATGCGACTCGGAAAGTACATAGAGGAAAAAGGGAAGAAAAATGTCGAATAAAATAAAATAAAATAAAATAAAATAATTTAAGGTAAATGACAAAAAGCAAAACGACAAAATAAATGGAGGGACACTTTTATGGAGAAACATCTGACACCGAGCTACGTCAGTGATAACAACTTTTACCGATCCTGAAGTTTGTCGATAGTCTGATAAGCAGAAGACTAAAAATAGTTAATTTGAACAGGAAAACCTCAAAAAGAGCTTCTCTTTTTTTTTTCCAAATGAAGATTTAATTTAGTATTTTTTTTTTTACCTTTACAAACCAGTTCTGCAGGCTCGGGTTGGCATCTGCAAACTTTTGAAAGAATAGACTCAAATGAAAAAAAAAAAAAAAAAAAAAAAAGAAAGAAAAAAACTCAAAAAGAAGTCCGCCAGAGATAGATGGACATTATTTGGGTATTGCAGCTTGAATAGTTATGTAAGAATTCTTTGCAATTTTAACGAACTTTTAATTGTTATTTAAATATTTTTTTTATTGAATAACCTGTTACAAGGGTGTCAAACTCAGGAACCTTCGTAAATTTATTGATATATTTAAACCGCATATCAAACCGTCTAGGGTTATCCTATGCCAGGAGGTTAAAGAAACATTCATTGTACGTTCATATACATATTTTTTGTATAGCTTTTTTTTAAGAGTTTTTTTTTTTTTGCACTCGATTCCATCGAATACGACTAATTTTCAAGGAAGTCTATTTGACCCCTAGATAGAACTACCGCTTCGGGTCAGAGTGGACATAAGAGTAACGGCAATAAAGGGTCACTTTACACTCTTTAGATCTCCTGAATTGCAGCCACACTGCTAAATGTAGTTTAGTATCATATACTGGAGACCTATTTTTTGAGAGGGTTTCAAACCTTTGTAGGCGATACAATCAGCATATTTTCAGCTCTAGAGGGGTTTTACCCCCTGAAGGTGAGACAAAGTGAATCAAAAGTTAAGTGGGATAGGGATTTCCGCCATTTATAATGCTACTTGGAAATAAAAGATTATAAGCTTTTTTTTTTTTTCCTATTAAAGAATACACGTATGCAAGTGAGATACGCGAATTGATATGTGATATGTGATATGTTGGAGGTGCCCGTGGTGTAATTGTTATCGTCGTAGGAAATGAACACGGCGACACGAGTTCAAATCCTTGACGAGACTGACTACATATCACAGAGCACTAATACCCTTGGGAAAGGTATGAATCCAATTATTCTCCCTCCAGCTATAGGTAAATAGTAGGACAGACTAGGTTCTTCAGCCTTGGTTAGGCAACTAGTCTAGGAGAAGGAAAACTCTGAATTAAAAACCTGTTAAACTCCGCTTAAAAATTGACTTTGTGTCATATCCTGCCCGAGTGGGGGGGTTGATAAATAGGATATGTGATATATGATATCTGGTATTAAATAATTTACATGAGTTGATTAGGCGTATTCGCCAGTAACGCCAAGTCATCAGCGTAGTCGGCGTCTGTGATTGTTTTTGCGGGGTACCTTTTGCTTCTTTTCTTAATCAGCTCGAAGCTATTTTCTCTGAATACGCCAAATCAAGCAGAGACACTACTGCATAGTTTGGAACGAGCCGCAGCAGGCATTGGCCTCCATGTCAATGAACACAAAACTGAATATATGTGTTACAACCAAATGGGCAACATTACCACACTTGACGGAGCCTCTCTGAAACTAGTAGACAAATTCACCTACCTGGGAAGTAGCGTCTCATCAACCGAAAACGACATCGACACACGACTGACGAAAGCATGGACGGCTATCGATTGGCTCTCGATCATATGGAAATCAGACCTGACCGATAAAATGAAACGCAGTTTCTTCCAGGCAGCGGTTGTATCGATACTGCTATATGAATGCCCTACTTGGACGCTAACTAAACGGCTGGAGAAGAAACTAGACGGCAACTACACAAGAATGTTGAGAGCAGTATTGAACAAGTCCTGGCGACAACACCCCGCGAGACACCAACTATACGGCCACTTGCCTCCTATCACGAAAACTATACAAGTTAGACAAACCAGACACGCAGGACACTGCTGGAGAAGCAAGGACGAGCTCATAAGTGATGTACTCCTATGGACCCCCACATATGGCCAAGAAAAAGCAGGACGACCAGCTCGAACTTACATACAGCAGCTAAGTGAGAACACAGGATGTAGCCCTGAAGGCCTGCCAGAAGTGGCGACAGAGGGTCAGGGATATCCGTGCTGGCGGCACGACATGATGATGATGATGACATTGGTTGATATGACATAAAACACAACCGACCAACTAACCTAATTTAAATATTTGAGTACATTTTAGGCTGGTTTGGGAGGAAACGTTCATGAGTAAGAGATAGATTACTATGTTTTAAGTAAATATTAATCACTAACATTATCATGCCGCATGCCATAAAAAATAGGTGCCCGTGGTGTAATGGTTATCGTCGTAGGAAATGAACACGGCGACACGAGTTCAAATCCTGGACGAGACTGATTGCATTTCACATAGCACTAATACCCTTGGGAAAGGTATGAATCCAATTATTCTCCCTCCAGCTATGGGTAAATAGTGGGACAGACTAGGTTCTTCAGCCTTGGTGAGGCAACTAGTCTAGGAGAAGGAAAACTCTGAATTCAAACCTGTAAAACTCCGCTTAAAAATTGACCTTGTGTCATATCCTGCCCGAGCGGAGGGGGTTGGTAAATAGGATAAAAAATAGTTTAGGGTTGCATTTTTTGAGAGCCTTATTAATAATAATGTTAAAATTTTTTCCCATATAGCAGACCCCCAAATTCTTTTGCCCCGTCGGCTGGGGTGCTGTAGAATACACCGACTGCGTTTCTGCCGAGGTGGAAGATCCCTCCTTCGAAAGTCTTGGAAATGACACGAAACAATCTGATGGTGAGGCTCCAGTAATGCTGGAGCATTGAGGAATGCGGAGTACCCCTTCATTGCCATTACTCCCTGGCTCGGAGTGGTTGCACCTGATAGAGTCCTAACAGAAGGTCAAATAGTACAAAACTGTGTACGTATGCTAAAAGCTCTTGCTTGAAATAAAACTGTTTTGACATTTAAACTGAATTGCTTGAAATAGAACTGTGTTGACATTTAAAACATACTTTTAAACTAGAGCAAATTAGGGGCATAAAGGTTAACGTGCTGAACTGCAGAATCGTAGTAAGTGAATTCGAAATCCAGTCTCGCTATTACGTTCACTTTCGAACAAATACCCTAGGAAAAGGCATGAACCCTCTTATCTTCCCAACTAAGGGTTAAATTGTGTTACCGCTGTTCTACAAAGATGGCTCCGGCATAACCCACGAAAGTTCTTATGCCATTAAACAAAGAAACTGGAACCAGATTAAATTACGTAACTGATGGTATAATTTTTTCCATGCCAATATTGACTTTTTCTATTATATTTTCCTCGGCACTGATATTAGATAAAGGCTGTTGTTTAAAATTGGCAATGATAGTTTTAAATTTAGATAAGTGGTCCCCAACCATTTTTTAAACTGTGGACGCCGTAGATTCATATTTTAATCAGGTGGGCCCTCATAGCCATCAATGTTTAAAAATACATTGTATTGTTATAATTAAATGTTATTAGGAATTGTATAAAAGATTTGAATACTTTATGTACTGTAGTAACTTGTTTATTGCTCATGAACTTTAACGACAAAATCCTAAGGAAAATTCATGTTCAAAAGTACAAATATACAAGGATATAAGAGGATCATTAAATAAGTTTCCAGACTTTTTTCATATGGGGACTTTTATTGATAGTACACACATGAAACTCTCGTCCACTTCAAAGTAATCTCCTCCGGCTGTAATGCACTTGTATCGTTCCAACAACTTCTGGAAGGCCCCATGTAAGTCCTCATGTGTGAGCGTGTCAATGACCTTCGTCACAGCGTCTTTTATCTCCTCAATTGTCTCATAACGAAAGCCTCTGAGCTTAGGGAATAACCAAAAGTCACATGGACCAACGTCTGGACAATAGGGACGGTGAGGAACTGTCTTGATGCCCATCTTGCTCAAATAGTCTGTGACAAGAATGGAGTTGTGGACTGGTGGATTGTCCTGGTGGAAATGCCACTGACCCGATTTGAAGAGAGCTGGCCTCTTCCCAAGGAATCTCTTCCTGAACTCCCTTAAAATCTCGACATAGTAACCCTAACCCTAACCCAATCAACTCTAGTGTATTGACATCCTAACCCTGCCACACCTCTCATTATCCCTCACAGGATCCCTGCCTTCCTTGAATCTCTTATGCCACTCAAAAACTGATGCTCGATTCATGCAAGATGGTCGAAAAGCAGTCTGAAGCATTTGATACGTTTCTGTGGCATTTTTTCCAAGTTTAAAACAGAATTATATTGCATATTGTTCTTCTAAAGTGTCCTCACATCCAGATTGCATTTTTGAAATTCACCAGCGGTGACAATCAGGTTTTAGTAGGGTGTATTCCAATTGCTGCTGTACCTGTTCATTTGAACATGAAATTATAAAAATTAGTCAGTCATCTCATAAGATGTATAGCAATAACATTGTGAATTTTCAAGAGTCTACGACAATTTTAAATGCCTGTACAAAAAAGTCTGCAAACCTTTTGAAGGCACCTCGTATTTATTTCTAAAACAGATACGACTTTAGTGCCACTTTATTCAATGCGAGTTTTATAGTTGATCCTGGTCTGCAAGTTTTGCGGTATTCGGCTCCAAAGTTGTTTATTGAAAATTACCTTTTTGTACAATGTCAAGACATTTGCAAGCTTTTGATAGTAAGTTAAGAGATACGATTGAAACCTTATTCAACAAGTTCTGACAAAGAAAAACTTGTAACGTCCAACTGCGCTTTGTGGATATTTTCTTTAGTCGTGTCGTTACTTTTCCAAAGATTATTCTTCTCATCTTTAGATCTTGTCTGAAATATTTCATCAGTCTGTAATTCAATGAGATTCTCCAGGAAACAGGAGAATCTACATCAGCAACATTAACTCCAAAAGAAAACGTCACCCATCTCCTTTGACTGTAAATGTTCACTACATTATAACTATGTTGAACTTAGCTCTTCCCACCAATGAATTAAATAGTACAATATTTTTCCGTGCGTCTCACCGGTCAGGATTTAGAGGAGGGAGAGCTGAGACTCGTGCGCTGCCGATCAATACTGCTCATGGGATCACTAGGTTCAATGTGAACTATGCAAGTCATTGTGAAGTTTATCTATACGAATGCCAGGTGACCTTGCTGGTCATAGATTCACTAGACTCGAAGGTCTAGTGCAATGTGAATGTATGTTTGTCATTGATGTCCCCCGACCCGGCATGAATGCAAAGAAGACCGGTCTAATCCAATGAGTTAAATAGTACCACTACTGTTCTTCTAAAAGGACAGATTTGACATTAAATAACCTGCAAAATGTGCTCTGAAACAAAGAAACAAAACATTAACTCCAAAAGAAAACGTCACTCATCTCCTTTGACAGTAAATGTTCATTATACTATAAATATAATGTTGAACCCTGTTAAGTGATTTGGTTTCTTTATTTAAAAGCATGTCAAAGTTTGTTGGTTATTTAATGCCAAATTCATCCTTGAAAAAGAACAGTTGTGGCAATATTTTAACATGTAGATGAGGGATAAGAGCTACGTTACGCGTTAGAGAAAGGCACCTAGTTATTCCTTACAATACACCTAAAGCAATATTTCTTCATTGACTACGAAAATACTTTTGGAGGACCTTCAATTTTACATCAGTCATTGGTTTGTACACAATTAAATGTTTTCAATGACAGTAAGTGATAAAATACTTCTAATTGACCCATAAGTGGAACCGTAAAAGGTTATACGAATTTGCATAAAAAAATCTAATAATAACCCCCAAGAAACCATATGGACCCCCAGGGACAATATGGACCTCGATCGAGAACCACGGATTTAGATTAACATATGATTAAATAAACTTCATGGTTATTTAAGAATATTACGAGACTTGCTAGTTATAAGTAAGTAATGGCCTAGCTGTTAGAGTGTTCGCCAGTGGCCCGGGAGACCAGGGTTCAATCCCATGTCGAGTCATACCAAAGACTAAAAAAATGGTTCTTGATCTTCCTTGATAAACATTCAGTATTATAAGGCATGGATCAAGGGTAGAGTGGAGTAATCCCGGGAAAGGAGTAGCGCCCTTCCCAACACCTTAGTGTAGAAGTTACGTGAAGATGGAGTCTTCGGGTCACCCTCGACTATGACCGCCAACTTACAAGGCTTGCGGAAACTCTGAATGTCTCTTTTCTGTAACAGCAATAAAGATTTTAATTTATTGACACTGTCTTCTTTAGGTTTGGCCATCAATGAAATCTTCATAGCTTCATTTATATTAATAACGTCTTTATTATTCTAACTGTTCTTAAACAAGAAAAAGAAGTGATCTACCTTTACGTTGTTCATAATCAAATTTAGAAAAAAAATGGTTTTATTTGTAATCACCCAACCCTTGCCCTACGAACAGAAAGTGACACAAGGTCAATTTTCCAGCGAATTTCAGCAGATTTGGGTTCAGAATTTTTCTTTGTTCTTAACCGGTTGCCATACCAAGACTAAAGGGCCCATTCTATCATACTATTTAACTATATTTACCAACCCCTCCGCTCGGGCAGATATGACACAAGGTCTATTTTTAAGCGGAGTCTAACAGGTTTGAATTCAGAGTTTTCCTTCTCCTAGTCTAGTTGCCTCACCAAGGCTGAAGAACCTAGTCTGCCCTGCTATTTTACCCATAGCTGGAGGGAGAATAATTGGATTCATACCTTTCCGCGAGGTATTAGTGCTATGTGAAATGCAATCAGTCTAGTCGAGGATTTGAACTCGTGTTGCTGTGTCCATTTCCTACGACGATAACCATTACACCACGGACACCTCTCACTATTTAACGAGTGCTGACAGAAGGAAAAATAGATAGCTTTGTGCTGGAATCGAACCCAAGTTACTGATTTCATTTTCTTTAAAACTTGAATCGGATTTTTCTGATTCTTATAATTAATCAATCGTTTTACTGGTAGCGCATGATGTAATTGCTAGCAAGCTAGGCTAGCAGACTATTACTAGTAAATTTGATTCTCACTAGGTGCCCTGTAATTCTGGCTTTGTGCCAAACTAAGGTAAGCTTAGTAAATGATTATTGTTTTGTTAGGCACATTTATAGAAAGGAATAACTAGACTCCTTTCTCTAAAACCTAGCATCTCTATGTTGAAATATTACCACTATTGTTCTACTACAAGGATGGCTTTTGCATTGAATAACCCATGACGGTTGATTGTCACAGCTGGTGAATTTCAAAAATGAAATCTGGATGTGATGACACTTTAAAAGAACGATATGCAATAAAATTCTGTTTTAAACTTGAAAAAGAAAAATGCCACAGAAACATATCAAATGCTTCAGACTGCTTTTCGACCATCTTGCATGAATCGAGCATCAGTTTTTGAGTGGCATAAGAGATTCAAGGAAGGCAGGGAGTCTGTGAGGGATAATGAGAGGTGTGGCAGGGTTAGGAAGTCAATACACCAGAGTTGATTGGGTTAAGGTTACTATGTTGAGGTTTTAAGGGAGTTCAGGAAGAGATTCCTTGGGAAGAGGCTAGCCCTCTTAAAATCGGGTCAGTGGCATTTCCACCAGGACAATACACCAGTCAACAGCTCCATTCTTGTCACAGACTATTTGAGCAAGATGGACATCAAGACAGTTCGTCAACCTCCCTATAGTCCAGACGTTGCTCCCTGTGACTTTTGGTTATTCCCTAAGCTCAGAAGCTGTCGTTATGAGACAATTGAGGAGATAAAAGACGCTGTGACGAAGGTCAGTGATACGCTCACACAAGAGGACTTCCATGGGGCCTTCCAGAAGTTGTTAGAACGGTACAACAATTGCATTGCAGCCGGAGGAGATTATTTTGAAGGGGACTAGAGTTTCATGTGTGTACTATTAATAAAAGTGCCAATACGAAAAAAGTCTGGAAACTTATCTAATGATCCTCGTATGAAAGTTGCTCCGGGGTAGTTTTTATTTATATTCAGCATCTTCGTCATACATTTTTTTTCTTCTATGTTGACTAATATTTCTTTCCATTTTTGCTTTCTTCTTTCACCTCATCTTTCTTGATATTTTCTTTTTATTTCTATTTTTTCTTGCCTTTTGTTTCTCATCATCAATCTAAAATCCTTGACGCTTGGAAACATTTAATTGCGATAACAATAGCAACACCTAATTGTGTGCAAACAAATTTGCTCTGACTTAAAAAAAAATGAAATTACATACAAACTATTCGTTTAGAAATCATATATACAACCATTTAACTTGGTGCAAACAAATGAATTAAATTGTTATGGTTAAAATGCAATATTGAAAAAATTTAACTGTCTAAACAAATAACTGATATTGAATACTATTTTTCGCGTTTAATAGGAATAATTGAAATCACTTATTTGTGCAAACAACTGATTAATGTAAGAGTTGAAAACAATGTTTAAAACCATTTAAATGTGTGCAAACAAACAGTTAATAGTAAACAGAATTATTCGTGTTAGATAGAAATACTTGAAACTATCTGTGTACAAAAAAAAGGAAAAAAAAAAAAAAACCAGTGAAAATGAGCTTATGCTCGTTTACAAATATATATATATATATATATATATATATATATATATATATATATATATATATAAATTTCGTCGAAAACGAAGTATGATTCGAAATCTCGTGATGAACTAACGGAAAGTGGATTCTGCACAATGTTTCTAATATCAGGTGACGTATTTTAAAGAAACGAACGCTGATCAAACGGCCAATTTTTCTTGTCATAAACAGCCAACTTTTCTTGTTATACAACTTTTTCAAATTTTTATATATTTTTACACTTTTTATACATCCATCTACACTTAACATCACTAATAAAACCCCTCACAGTCCTGATGATGGTTCAACAGAACCGAAACCCTATAGTGTTGACTGACTTTGTTTCTCTATAAATCACCACTTTCTATTTGAATTACTTGTTGTCATTTTTTCTTCACAAATTGTCGGATTATTATCCATTATTTTCTTCCATATATGTATAAACAGGATTTACATTGCCCAGTCGGCTGAGGCTGTAGAATACACCGACTGCTTCTCTGCAGAGGGGTAAGACCCTCCCCAACGAGTGTCCTGGATATGACACTAAACAATCTGATGGTGAGGTTCCAGTAACTCTGGATCTCTGGAGAATGCGGAGCACCCTTTCATTGCCATTGCTCCCAGGTCCACTCTGCCCCAGAATGATAGCACCTGATAGGTCCTTATCCATAGGTTAAATAGAACTAAACTGAATACTTATGCCAAACTGAATTTTTTGAATTAGAACTATTTGACTAAACTGAATAACTTAAATAGAAATGTTTTTGACTATTAAACTGTACATACATTTAAACTGTGTGATTATGCTAAACTGAATCGTTTGAATTGGAACTGTTTTTGACATTGAAACTCTTCTTACAACAAATTGAACTGTTTTGACATTTAACTGTGTGTAAACAAAATCTGTACTTATACAAAACTGAATTAGCTGAATTAGAACTGTTTTGACAATTAAACTGTGTACTCATGCTAAACTGAATTGTTTGAATTGGAACTGTTTTTGACATTGAAACTCTTCTTACAACAAATTGAACTGTTTTGACATTTAACTGTGTGTAAACAAAATCTGTACTTATACAAAACTGAATTAGCTGAATTAGAACTGTTTTGACAATTAAACTGTGTACTCATGCTAAACTGAATTGTTTGAAATAGAGCAGACTATTTGCATAAAATGGATTTGGTATTAAATAACCTATAAAGGTTGATATGCCATAGAATCCAAGCAAGCAAGCATAATTTGCACTAAATAACCTACACAGGTAGATAAGCCATAAAACCTAACCAACCAACCTAAAATCCTTCTTTGTTCGGGCGCCTCGAGTGGTGTAAAGTAAGTAAAGTTGGTGATCGTAGTCGAGGGCGACCAGAAGGCTCCCTTTTTAATAGCTACTACCCCGAGGTGTAGTGGAGAGCGCTGCTCTTTTCCATGGATAGCTCCACTTGACCCTTGATACTCACCTTATATTGCTGAGTGTTAAGAAAGGAGGTGTCAAGTACCATTTAAAAGTTTTTAGTATGACGCGACCTGGGATTGAATCCAGGTCTCCCGGACCATTGGCAAACACTCTACCCACTTGGCTTATAGGGGGTAACCCCCCCAATAGGATGTCTTTGGTACAAAGCTAAACAGCATCCGGTGATGAGTCTCTTGTTCTGGAGATCCGGGGGAGCGTATAGTACCTCCTCATTATAATTACTCTCAGGTCCATTTACACTTGGAGTGGTAGTACCTATTAGGGTCCTATTTTCAAAACCGATCTATTGGTCAAGTAGATCAGTTTTGAAAATTTTTAGAATTACAGGATAAGTGTAAGTTATTTTTGTTAGAAATAGTTACTTATAGCAATATTTATTAACGAAGTTTTATTATCTGTATAAAGCCATACAAATGTATGCAAATTATTTAAATTAGATAGGAATACTTGATATCATATAACTAACTGTGTGCTGTTAACTCTTAAAAAACGACATCGCAAAAATGTAAATGTAAATTTACTATGTTCGTGATTCTCAAACATTTAGGCATGAAATAATCCTGGACAGATTGACATGCCGTTAAAGCGAATCAATCTAATCTTTCTTCTTATCAAGTTTTTCTTCTTTTATTTTTTCATTGCTTTACCTTCACACACTTTCTTTTTCTTCTTTTTCTCTTCCTTAACATTCTTTCGCTTTTTTTTTCCTTTCTTCTTCTTCTTCTTCTTCTTCTTCTTCTTCTTCTTCTTCTTCTTCTTCTTCTTCTTCTATCTGTATATCCCCTTTTACTTTTCTTTTTGTTCAAACTCTTACCTCTCTGGGAGTAAAATGGTTAAAGCGCTAGACTGTGGAATTGTAGGACGACAATTCAAAATCCAGTCGCGCTATTACGTTCACTTTCGGAGAATCCCCTTATCCTCTCATCTATGGGTTGAATAGCGCCATTACTGTCCTAAAAGGATGGATTTGGCATTAGATAACCCCTGAAGGTCGATAGACCATTAAAATAACAAACAGATCTTTCCTCTCTTTTTTTAAAACCTTCTCTCCTTTGGTAAATTTTTTCCATCTATCTCAGTATTTGACCAGACATAATAATTTCTTTTTCTTCTTCGGAGTGGGAAGTACTCGTGTTGTAGTGGCTAAAGCGCTAACCTGATGTATCGAAGTAAGAGAGTTCGAACTCTAATCACGCTATTACGTTCATTTTCGGACTAATATCCTTGAAAAATATATGACACCCACTTATCCCCCAACAATGGCTTAAATAGCATTACTGTCATTCTACAAGGATGATTTTAGTATTGAATAACCCACGAAAGTTGAAATGCCATTAAACAAAGAAACTAAACCTTTACGTCTTTTCTTTCTTTTATATTCTTCTTCTTCTTCTTCTTCTTCTTCTTCTTCTTCTTTCGTTGTTTTTTTTTTTAATTTATTTTTCCTTTCTATTCTCTCTCATTTTTGCCTTCTGATACCTTTTTTTTTTACCTTTTTTTTTTACCTTTTTTTTTACCTTTTTCTTTACTTTTTTTAAACTTTTTTTTTTACCTTTTTTTTACCTTTTTTTTTACCTTTTTTTTTTCAATCTTTTTTTTTCAATCCTTTTTTTTTTTCAATCCTTTTCCTACTTTTATTTCAGTCATTCAAAAATGCGGGAAAGAGATCACAAAAAAACAAAAACAAAAAACAAACCCCTTTGCGATCTTTTCCTCATATTTTTCTTTTCTAACTTCTAACAATAGTCAAACAAACAAATTTTGCATAACACAAGTAAGAAATCAAGTATATTATTAACGACCCAGCAACAACTGAGACGAACTTAATTCTCACTGATCATGTGAAAGGTTCAGCCTTCAAATCTGCTTCACAAATTAGATAAACAAAATGCCGTGGGTGTTCTTCGTATCCTATGAATTCTGCAAATGCAGTCTTCAGCGAATTTCTTTGATGCTACAAATAGCAAAGCCGCCAGTTAGTCTTAAAAAATGAGTTGTATTGTCTTTTACTGCTGAGATAAGGCGGAATTTCCCAGTTTCACCGTTTGTCAATGGTGTATTAATCCATGTCGAAGATATCTGTTAGATTATTTCGGAAATAAGATTAAAAATAATGGTATTATTCGGTAGGATCGGGAGACCATGGACCTACTCATCCCACCCTATCTATTCCCCAAATCACTCCCTGCGCCATGTACACAAGGTCAATTTTGAAGCAGAGTTTAACAGTGTTCTTCTTCTTCTAGACTGGTTGTCATAACAAGGTTAGGGAGCCTTGTCTGCCCTGTTATTTACCCATATCGGCGGAGGGGGAGAATAGTTAGATGTACACCTTTCCGTTACTGTTCACATAGTAATAGCGGTTCTATCTAGGAAGTAATGAACGATTCTAATTAGCATTTCATAGTTTTCAACGAAGGATTATCATTCATTTGCAAGATGGACTGAAAATTTCTTTATTCTATAAATTATGCAATATCATTGTATTACGGCCATCTACATCCCATCACGAAAACTATCCAAGTTAGACGAACCAGACATGCAGGACATTGTTGGAGAAGCAAGGACGAGCTCACGGGTGATTTACTCCTATGGACCCTCACATATGGCCGAGCAAAAGCAGGACAGCCAGCTCGAACATACATACAGCAGCTATGTGAGGATACGGGATGTAGCCCTGAAGACCTACCAGAGGCGATGAACAATAGGGAGAAGTGGCGAGAGAGGGTCAGGGATATCCGACATGATGATGATTGTATTATTCTAAAAAAATCTCGTTATGGTGTACTTTTTTTGTTGTGCTACAGTCACACACACACACACACACACACACACACACACACACACACACACACACACACACACACACAAACAAGTGTCAATATAAAGGGAAATTTCTAAATCAAACGTAACAGGTAGTTCTACGTTTTCACAATCTTAAGGCAATAATGATTTTTCTTTTGTAAATTCACTGCATATATTCTACTACCAGGTGGATTGATATAATATTCCCGGAGGTGCCCGTGGTGTAATGGTTATCGTCGTAGAAAATGGACACGGCGACACAAGTTCAAATCCCGGACGAGACTGATTGCATTTCACATAGCACTAATACCCTTGGGAAAGGTATGAATCCAATTATTCTCCCTCCAGCTATAGTAGGACAGACTAGGTTCTTCAGGTTTGGTCAGGTAACTAGTCTAGGAGAAGGAAAACTGAATTCAAACCTGTTAAACTCCGCTTAAAAATTGACCTTGTGTCATATCCTGCCCGCAGGAAAGCCAAAGACAAGCATAGATTCACATTGCAGTTGACCTTCGGGTCTAGGGAATCTATGACCAGCAAAGACACCTGACATATGTGCCGGAAGACTTAGCAAAGGCTAGTGTAATTCACATTGCATCTAGGGGTCCTATGACTAGCATATAGTGGGAATTTAGGAGAGGTCGAGGTCACGCACGCAAGTCTAAATCCCCACTATAAAAAAGACCTTATATCAAATCCTGCCTGGTTGGAGACGCAGATAAAGATCTATCACATCCGTTACTTTATCCGAAAATAGTAAGTCTTCAGTGAATGAAGGAGGAAAATGAGGAAATATATAAAGTGAATTTTCAAGTGAAAAGCATTCATGATCGCCTGATGATCGTGCAAGCGTGAAACTAAAAATTACGATTTGAACGTTTATATTTTGAAATTTTATTTAACTTCCAGGTCTATCGAACTGTTCTTTGGTTTCTTTATTTTTAATGGCATATCAACATTTCATGGGGTATTTAATACGAAATCTATCCTTGTAGTGGTACTATTTAGCCCATAGCAGGGTGATAAGGGTGTTCATGCCTTTCTCTAGGGTATTCGTCCGAAATTGAGCGTAAAAGTGCGACTGGAGTTCGAAGTCATTGTGATGTTGCAGTCTACGGGATTATCCACTCCCCCACTGGCCAAGTTGGCCGGAGGGGGGCTGTAGAATACACCGACTGCATCTCTGCAGAGGGGTAAGACCCCTCACAACGAGTGTCCCGTATATGACACTAAACAATCAGATGGTGAGATTCCAGTAATGATATAGTTGGGGATTGCAGTGCATCCCTTCATTGCCATCGCTCCCAGGTCCATTCTGCCCTGGAGTGGTTGCAACTGATAGGTCCCTATCTTTGGGTCAAATAGAACTAAACTGTATACTTATGCTAAACTGAATTGCTTGAAATAGAACTGTTTTCCATTAACTGTGTGCGAACAAAAAACTATTATGCTAAACTGAATTGTTTAAAATGGATTTGGCATTAAATAACCTTCAATGGTTGATATGCTATAAAACCAAACCAAACCAAACCAAACCACTAGGCCATGTGGACTCACCACCGCTTGTTAAGTGTGTTTTATATTTTTATCGTTCAGGGTTTTCGGACTATTGTCTTCATCTTTATATTCACAACGTTTCGGCTGATATGTCCTCCGGCTTTCTTCACGTCTTTGTCGATATCGAGAGCCGGCACGCAACTTCGAAACACGTCCTTTATTTAATCCACGCGGGTTTTGTTTCCTTCAAACGGGTATAAGTGTTAATTATACCGGTATTGTTACTCGCCAGCAGTTGGTATTGAACCTGCAACCTCCAAATGGAGCTTAGGGAACGAACGTCTATAAACGTTACACTATGTGTTCTGCCAGACAATTCAGAGTGAATTTTTGGCACTTATAAATTCAATGTTCTCACATCACTATGACTACTGCAACAATGTATGATTTTTTTTACCTCAGTTCTTATTCCAATTTTCAAATTTAAAAAAAATTTTTTGTGTTTTATATGTTTCAGTAGGGCCTACATTTACTAATACTACAAGCCTTTCCTTTTGGCGCCTGCGATATATTTAAAAAGAGGGGCAGAGTCGATACTATTTGTCTTCAGTATCGTTACGAGAGTTGCTACATCATAAAAATAGGCCATGACAAACTTCCTCAAAGAATCCACTTTCTCTTTATATACTGTTTTTCAAGTTTTAAAAGTTGTCCTTCTCATATGCTGGTTGCCCAGCTAGGCAAGAGAAACCAATCGGTCGTAGGGTAAACACCCATTGCTGAGAAGAAATTGATTTATGCTTTTTCAAAGAGAATTAGCACAAAGTGAACACAAAAAGCCTCGGCTGGAAAATGGATTCTGCACGACGAATCCATTTTCTATTCCAATAACCATTACGTACCGCTGTTGTAAATTGATCTACGACCTGGCCGGGCTGTCAAAATAAGAAATGCACCTGTGTAAATAACAGGTGCATCCGGTCGATCAGGATTTTATAACCTTGACCCTGGGCAGGTTGAATGAGTGCTAAATTGTGACGCCCACAAGAAGAAGGTGGGCGATGAACTATTATATAACTCAATGCACAGGAAATTCTATCAGTTTGGAGATCAGATCAGTTGGAAACAAGATGCGGTAGAGAAAGCCAGCACCCAGCAGAGGGGGCCCTCAGGCCCCCGATTGAGCAGTTGCAGTTGGAGATCAGATCAGTTGGGGGATCAGACGAGTTGAAGATAAGATGTGGTAGAGAAAACCAGCATCCAGCAGAGTGGGCCCTCAGGCCCCCAGTTTAGCAGCTAAGGAGAACGGGAAAGAAATGCGGTTATGGCCAATAGAGTGGGGGTCAATATGTTGCAGTTCTGTTCGGTCTCCAACTCCCTCTCACACACAACCCTTTCAAATAAAGTGATAGGTATATTCGCTCGTTTTTATTGTGTTGTCTTTGTGTTCTGCATGCATGTATTTGTGTTTGTATAGTTGGTCATGGCTATACAACACAACACCTACAGCTGAAAGCATAATCTAATACATTCAGAAGTATGGTATCATCATCATCATCATCATGTCGCGCCGCCTGCGCGGATATCCCTGACCGTCTCTCGCCATTTCTCCCTATCATTCATCGCCTCCGGCAGGTCTTCAGGATTACAACCCGTGTCCTCACATAGCTGCTGTATGTAAGTTCGTGCTGGTCGTCCCACTCTTGCACATCCATGAGTGGGGGTCCACAGGAGTACATCGCTTATGAGCTCGTCCTTGCTTCTCCAGCAGTGTCCTGCGTGTCTGGTTCGTCGAACTTGTATAGTTTTTGTGATGGGGGGCAAGTGTCCGTATAGTTGGAGTCTCGTGGGGTGTTGTCGCCAGGACTTGTTTAATACTGCTCTCAACATTCTTGTGTAATTTCCGTCCAGCCTCCTCTCCAGCCGCTTCGTAAGCGTCCATGTGGTGCATCCATATAGCAGTATCGACACAACCGCTGCCTGGAAGAAACTGCGTTTCATTTTATCTGTTAGGTCCGACTTCCATATGATCGAGAGCCTATCGATAGCTGTCCATGCCTTTGTCAGTCGTGTGTCGATGTTCGATCTCAGCTTCGGGAATCTAACGTGTCTAGCCACACTGAAGAGTTGTGATACAACGAAACAGTCTGTTTGTGGATGACTAGTAAGTATGGTATAGGTTATGATGATTGTATCGACGAGAAACTGACAGTTACTGAGCACAAATGACACTGTGTCTACGCTATCGTAACTTACATGTATATGCTGTATCACCGATACTGAGCACTCATATATCAATATATATATATATATATATATATATATATATATATATATATATATATATATATATATATCGAATGCTCGACCTGGTCTGAGGGATTATTTATTTCGAGCTGTCCAAAGCCATATATTTGTCAGAGCGTCCTATAGGGTAGTTGACTCAGAGTTTGATCATCACTGAGGCGGTCATTTTGGTGAGGGGAGTATGATGTTGCAAGACCCGAAACTCCCCAATGACCCAGAAGATTAAACATCACTGACGACACCTACTGGCGCCGAATTAATTCAAGGTATATACATATAGAGAATTATAATTAATTGTCTATAATATGTATCCGAGTATTATAAGCATACCTAACGTTCTGAGAAAAAGCGTCTCTCGTGTATCATAGAAACTGACTTTTTGGAAATTGTAGCAGCTGAATTTAAACTAAACTTAACATTTTTCAACATTTTATTTGATTAATAAGAATTTGTAACAATAAGGATTTATATACTTTATATAATGTTTCGAAATAAAATTTACACTGAATTTAAATTTATTTGACCCATTGATAGGACTGTATCATGTGCTACGAGTTAGGACCAGAGTGGACCTGGGAGTAATGGCAGTGAAGGGGTACTCCGTATTACCGAAAGCTCCAGTATTATTGGAGCCTCACCATCAGAGTGTTTTGTGTCATATCCAGGATACTCGTCGGGGGAGTTTTACTCCTCTACAAAGATGCAGTCGGTGTATTCTACAGACCAGCCAACTCGGCTATTTTCCCTGGAAGGAGATACATATATGATTATTATCTATGGAGACTATATACTTGGAACGTCAATAGATCTAATAAAAGAAAATGGTTTCACACTAAAAAATGCAAGAAGCAGACAATATACCACAGAAACTATGAGAGAGGCAGACGACGCAGATGATCTAATGTTTCCCACAAATACACCTACTACATAGCATAGAGAAAGCAGCAAGAGACATTGGTCTCCACGTGAACGCAAATAATATTGAGTTTATGTTTTAAATGAGAAAGAGCCATCTCCACTCCAAATGGCAAATCTTTAAAGTCCTAGACTGGTTCACATACCACGATGTCAACATACAACTATAGATGGCATAGACTGTTATTAACACGTTACACATTATATGGAAATCTGGCTGTGTCCACGTATTATATAGCCATACGTATACATATTCGAGTACAGAGATACAGGCGGATACAAATACATATGCCAACAGGCGGGACTCTTTTGTTTCAGGTACGAACGTTTTTATTAACTTCTGATTTCGGTTCTTCGAAACAAGGGGGGAGACAATTCTTAAAAGTCTTTCGTATCATACTATGCTAACAACACCCCAACGCTTGGCACATCTAGTCGTCCAATCTCAACTTCTTCACACCATGGTCGGACCCAACTTCTCACCATCATGGTCGGATCCCAACTCAACCATCTGGCTCAATGGCAGACAACCCAACTGTCTGCCTACATGGTCCAAACTCAACTCCCAACTGACGTGTTTTTCGAAATCTTCAAATTCTCAGGACCATCGCTTCCGGGTATGACGTCATTCCCACTCCAGCCACATTTCCTATCTGGGGTTTATTATGACAATCGTGATTGCCATATCCTTTGCGCACGAGCGTAAAAACTGTACCCAATGTCTGTGCACCTGAACTAAAAGCCGAACAGTTGAAAGCACAACCAAACTGAAGGATAAAATATAATTAACAAAAGATGATTAATATAAAAAAATAATTCCGTAATTAGATAACACATGCTACTATATGAATGCACTACATGGAGGGTTGCAAAACACAGGGAAAAATCTAAATGCAAGCAACACAAAAATGTTGAGTGTACAGCTTTGAAGAAATCCTGGAAGTCACACAAGACAAAATAGCCGCTGTACCGGCCACTTATCTGACAAACCATGCAAGTCAGAAGAACAAGACACGTGGGACACTGCCGAAGAAGTAATGACAAACTCAAAAGCGATGTTCTATCATAGATTCCAGGACATGGACGCGCCAGTATTGGCTGGCCATTGAGGTCGGCTAACACTGGTACGTCTATGGAGACAATCGATGCTGTCTAAAAGACCTGAGTTGTATATATATATATATATATATATATATATGAAATGAAGGTGCTTACTTTTGGGCTACATCATATATTTTCGTTTGGTTTCATTGTGTAATGCCATATCAACCTTCGTAGGTTATTTACTGCCAAAGCCATCTGTGTAGCAGATCAATGGTATTTAATTCATTGGTTAGTGAATAACATAGTTCATATCTTTATCAAAAATATTAGTCCAAAAATGAACATAACTGCGGGACTCGAACAGGCAAACAACAATGGCAACAGTCTAGTACGTTAGCCACTACTCAAATGGGACTTTTCTTTATATCTTTATTATTTTTTAAGCATTTATAGCCATTTATTAATAGCTGATACTATATATACACCGATATATATATATACGTTTGTGTATCTTGTCAGGCAAAATATGTACAGATATAAATAAGCTAGAAATACACTCGTGATACCTACGTAATATATATATATATATATATATATATATGTGTGTGTGTGTGTGTCTGTTTCTGTGTGTGTGTGTATGTGTGCGTCTGTTTCTCTGTGTGTGTGTGTATGTGTATGTGTGTGTGTGTGTGCGTGTGTGTAGGTGTGTGTGTGTTTGCATGTATATATATATTATTATAATAATAATGACCAGAGCGGTAAAAAGTAAAATCTTAAATTCATTCTCCAGGCTTTTTTTCAGGACGCCATCATTATGGACGGAAACTATTGTAATTTTATATAATTATCGAATCTTAAAATTTTTAGGAAAGATTATATAGATTTCTGAAACCAAACGGCTTTACATACATATATATATATATATACACGCAAAATAAAACGGAATTTTAGAAAACATTTTAATTACAGCGGGGATTTTGACTAGAAGAGCTTTAAACTTGGCCATATATTTGTATTAGTATATAATAATCATAAACTGAGTTCCCGTGACGTAATGCCTAAAGCACTGGACTGTGAGTTCGAACTCTGTTCACTTTCAGACTAATTCTCTCGGGAAAGGTATAGATCTTCGTTAATCCCCCTAATATGGTTTAAATAGTATCCTGGCTGTTCTTCTACCACGATGACTTCAGTATTAAATAACCCACCGTGGTTGACATGTCATTAAACAAAGAAAACCAAGCCGAACTAATTGCAAATATGCGAAGTTTTTCATTAAACTACAATTCAACTGACGTACATTCATTTAAGGCACATAAGTTTTTAGCACTAATGTACGAAGTCTGTCTAAAAAAAACCACAACAAAAAACAAAAAACAGGTGAGCTACGGGCGAAAGAGGGATAAGTTGATTGTGTTATCATCAAACATGATATGTTGGGAGTATATAATTATAATTTTAGCTTTCTGCAATCTTGCGTTTTTGCCCTATGCTTTTAGTAATACGTCCTTTTTTTCAGGGTGTTCAGCTGTGAGCAATGAGGAACAAATAAACCTGAGAATTTAACTCCTGTTGGGAAAAATTCTGTTACAAGCACTTGAAATGTTTTAGCAAGTGTGTGGAGGTAACACCATGTTGCGTACACGCGTTTTTCAGGTTTGGTTTGGTTTTATGGCATGTCAACCATTGTAGGTTATTTAATGCCAAATTAGTTTTTATACCTCTAAACAGTTCTATCTCAAACAATTCACTTTAGCACAAGTACAGTTTTTTGTTTACACACAGTTAAATGTAAAAAAAAGTTCTATTTCAAATAATTCAGTTTAGCATAAGTACGCAGTTTAAATGTCAAAAACAGTTCTATTTTAAACAATTCAATTTAGCATAA
The DNA here is from genome assembly GCA_963585895.1 of Sepioteuthis lessoniana. NCBI lineage: Eukaryota > Metazoa > Mollusca > Cephalopoda > Myopsida > Loliginidae > Sepioteuthis > Sepioteuthis lessoniana. The sequence goes on along the minus strand of CAUZXS010001700.1, from coordinate 37,806 downwards.
TTACAGTTTTTTGTTTACACAGTTAAGTGTCAAAAACTCTTCTATTTCAAGCAATTCAGTTAAGCATAAGTACGCTGTTTAGTTCTATTTGATCCATAGATAGGAATCTATCAGAGGCTACGATTCAGAGTGGACCAGGGATCGATGGCAATGAGGAGTGCAGCATGGTCATTGGTAGTGACTATGTGGAAAAATAATGTTTGGTAGCTGAAAACTAGCACTATCCAATGGTGTTATTGTATTTCCTGTATCTGTTGTAATTTCCGTTTAAGAAGTATTACTTTTGGAGCGTAGCCCATATAAAGTTGTATCTGAGTATTTCAACAATAAAAAAAAATTGAAATAAAATATTTCAAAATATATTTCTGACAGTAAAAAGTTTTTAATCCAGTCATAAATAAACAAACAAACAAATCAAATTAAAAAAAAAAGAAACAACGAAATAAAACAAACAAATAAACAAATAAACGTAATTGTAAAATAATCGGAAGGATTTTCATGTTTTTATTTACTTTCGCAGATTTGATCAGAATAATCCTTCAGCAAGTGTCGTCTGATGAAAAAGAATATATATATATATATATATGCGCACACATATAGGTTCACGTATATATATATATATATATACGCACACACACAAATACATATGTATATATATATATATATATATATATATATATGTACACATATATATATATATATACACAGAAGTATATATATATATATATAGTGCCTTCAATTGGTGTTTTGTAATTACTGTGAGTACAAAGCATATAATCTCCGTCATTTCAGAGGCTTGTCGTTAGCATTGATATTAGCCATGGGGTATTTGAATAATTTGCTACGAATCACGTGGAAAAGAATAGCCAATAAGATCCTTTAGCCGTGGGTGAAGTAAATAATTGAAAGTGCGCGGATACATTGTCGCTCTCAAGCGCCTGGCCTGCGCATGCGCATACGCATCACAACACTGACAAAACGACAGGGATTTTCTGGTGTTTTATGGTCCACTAAGTAATGCCCAATAACGACCACGATTTCAAATTTAAGTTTAAACAGAATGGTTATCGTTCTGTAAATTACTTTCGAGTGAGGCTGAACAAATGGGCCTACACACGATTTCACCCGCGGAAACATTTGTGCAAAAAAACTATTTGGCAGATACTTGTTTACCCAGTCGACTGGGGCTGTAGAATACCCCGACTGTATCTCTGCAGAGGGGTAAGACCACCCCCCATGAGTATCCTTGATATGACACTAAACAATCTGATGGTGAGGTTTCAGTAGTACCGGAGCTTTGGGGAATGCAGAGTACTCCTTCATTACCATCGCTTCCAGGTCCACTCTGGCCTAGAATTGTAGCAACCGATTGGGCACGATCTATGAGTTAAATGGAACTAAACTGCGTTATTATGTTAAACTGAATTGTTTAAAATAGAACTGTTTGGCTAAACTGAATAGCTTGAAATAGAAATGATTTGACAATCGAAATGTGTAAGTCAAGTAAAGTTGGCGACTGTAGTAGAGGGCGATCCGAAGGCTCCCTTTTCAATAGCTGCTACACCGAGGTGCAGGGGAGGGCGCTACTCCTTCCACTGGATTGCTTCACTTTACCCTTTATACATACCTTATAATGCTAACTGTTAAGCAAGGGGGTATCAAGTACCATTTTTTAAGTCTTTGGTATGACTCGACCTGGGATAGAACCCCCGTCTCCCGGACCATTGGCGAACACACTACCCACTTGGCCAATGAGCCGGATATTAAAATGTGTACTTGCTTTTAAACTGCGTACTTATACTAAACTGAATTGTTTGAAATAGAACTGTTTATTTGTATAAAAAAAGGATTTGGCATTAGATAACCTGCAAAGGTTGATATGCGATAAAACCCAAACAACCAAATAAGACACTTGTGTATGCCTATACGCAAAGATACACATCGATGCACAGATTCTTAAACTGGGAGTTGAGATTGGAGTGTATTCCTTTCCATCAACCTTGGGTTCCAGCCCAACAGCAGTAACTCCCCAAATGGGCGGAAGATCGGTGGAGTTCAACGTCTGTTTGACACGATGAGTCATTCTCTACTGATAGTCATTTGTTTGTTTACAGTCAAATGGTTTCAGGTATTCCTATCTAATACTAATAATTATATGGATTCGGATAATATAATATGTATGGTTCCAAATATTTTTATCTAATGGTTTCAGTATTGTTTCAATTATTCTTATCTAAAACAAATAATTATATGGATTTAAGTAATTATTTTTATTTGATAATAGTAATTTTTGCACAATATATATAGATATCATCATGTAATCATCTTGTTGTGCCATCAGCATGGATATCCCTGACCCTCTTACGCCACTCCTCTTTATCGTTCATCGCTTCCGGCAGGTCTTCAGGGCTACACCCCTCACACACACACACACACACACACACACACACACACACACACACATATATATATATATATATATATATATATATATATTTATATCGCTGAGTCCCTGTTAGGTAGTGGCTAATATGTTGGACTTCGACACCGTCGTAAGCGATTTCAAACTTCAGTCGTGCTAGTGTAGGTTTGTGTAATCCTTTCCGAAGACCTTTTTTTTTTAAATTTTGTACACGTTCTTATCAAATACAATTAATTTTTAAATCGATTATTTGATCGATAAATCTGGTTTGGTTTGGTTTGGTTTTATGGTATATCAGCCATTGTAGGTTATCGAATGCCATATCCTCTTCATACATATATATTAAATATATATGATTTGGTTTGGTAGGGTTTTATTGCATATCAACCCTTGTAGGTTATCGAATGCCAAATCCTATTTATAAATATGTATCAAATATGATTTGTAAACACATTTTGCTGATAGCATTCTTGAACGAATCTGTGCTCATTTTTTTGCACACAGTTAAATAGTTTCAAGTATTTCGTTGTAACATTAACAATTCAACACCCGTTATTTATTTGCACACATTTAGATAGAAGTAAATTGTGGATATGAATCAGACAATATAGAGAAAAAATTAACAAACAAGCCTATCCGAAAAAGAATCTTATCTCAAAGAAAGTCAATGTGATAACGTTTCGGTTCTAATGAACCATCATCAGGACTAGGAAAGATGATATCAAGTGACGTTAAATCACCGAAGGTTATTTAATAAAATACAAAACAAGGAGAAAATATATATACAGAGAAAAGGGGTAACGGTTTAATATATGATATGAAAATTAATAAAGGATTGTAATCCAACGATATGTAGAAAAATTGATAACAAGATAACCCAAGCGGAAGGAGAGATTTATTAAGAAGTCGTTTCGGTTCAACTGAACCATCATCAGGTCCATGAGGGGTGATATTAACGATGTTAAGTCAACGATGGATGTTTAAAAATGCAAAATACAAAAACCTAAGCGAAAGTTTGTATAATAAGAAAAAGGTGGCCGTTTGAATTAGTGAATCAGCGTTTGTTGTTTTTAAATTACGTCATTTGACTTATAAGGAATATTGTCTAGAATTTATGTTACGTTTGTTTATCGAGAAAGTTTTCGAATCAAAAGGAAGAAAAAGAAAGAAAGAAAGAAAGAAAGAAAGAAAGAAAAAAGAAAAAAATAGAAAGCATAAAAATCATGATATATGTAGAAAATATTAACTAAAGATGGAATATATTGTAGCTATATAAAATGGATCTGCTCAAATAAGGAGAAATATTATAAAAGCCAGGACGAGTATTTAGGGAATTAAAGAATGAGATAGCAGCGGCTTCGAAAATTCATCTTAGACTTTTATTATGGATGTAAATGAGCATCTTTGCAGAATTGAAGTCCAAGTTGTGATTAGATTGAGAAATGTGTAGGAATAATGCTTTGTTTGAGTAACCATTTTTCATGTCTCTTGTATTCTATCAAGGGAACGTGAAGGTTCCAGTATGTAGGTGTGTAGGTAATTCTATCTTTCAATGGGTAAGAATTAAAATGTTTGCACGCTTTTATTAGCTATTATTTCTATAGAGTCAAATGCTTTCAATTATTGCTATCTTGTACTGAGAGTTCTATTCAATATTAGTTTGTTTGCACTAAGTCAAATGGCTGCTAAGTTATTCCAGAATTTCAATTTAGTCACAAAGTGAATGAGTTTCAAGTATTGCTATTTAACGATCAATTCTGTTCAACATGACTCATTTGTTTGCTAACAATTAAATGGTTGCAAGTATTGCGATTTAACATTCAATTATTTTCAACGTGACTCGTTCGTTTCTCACAATTAAATGGTTCCAACTATTGCTATTTAACGATAATTTCTGTCCAACATGATTTTTTTTCCTCACAGATGGTTGCAAGTATTGCTATTTAACAATCGATTCTGTTCAATATGACTCATTTGTTTGCTAACAATTAAATGGTTCCAAGTATTGCTATTTAAAAATCGATGGTGTTAAACATGACTTATTTATTTGCAAACAATTAAATGGTTCCAAGTGTTGATATTTAACAATCGATTCTTTTCGACATGACTCATTTGCTTGCTCACAATTAAATGGGTGCAAGTGTTGCTATTTAACAATCGATTCAGTTCAACGTGACTCATTTGTTTGCTAACGATTAAATGGTTCCAACCGTATCTATTTAACAATCGATTCAGTTCAACGTGACTCATTTGTTTGCTCACAATTAAATGGTTGCAAGTATTGCTATGTATTACAAACAATTCAATTATAAATCAATTATTCGTTCACACACAGTTAGATAATTGAACAGTTCTATGTCTAGCAATTTAATTTATGGTAAGTCATTTGTTTGTACCAAGTTTAAATGTCGAAGATATCTATGAGACCCATATAGAGGACCCCACCAGGTGCTACAAATTCCGGGACAATGAAGGAGTATTCTACCTTCCTCAAATCTCAAAGGCTGGAGCCTTGCCATCAGATTGTTTAAAGTTATATCCAGGACACTCGTAGGTGGGGTTTTACTCCTCTGCGGAGATCCAGTCAATGTATTCTACAGCCCTAGCCGACTGGGCTACCACAGATGTGACCATAACAAGTACCAACAGTCCGTGTCAGAGTGGATCTGGGAGTAATTATAATAACGGGGCGCACAACACCTCCAGATTTCTAGAAATGGAGCCTCACCATTTGATGTTGTTTAGTGTCGTTCCTAGGAGATCCCTTTCTGGAGTTGTATCTGCAGGAAATACTGTCAGAATATTGTAGACCCCGCCGACAAGTCTTTCCATGCTCTTGTGGATGGTAACTGAATATATATTATTTATTTATTTTTTTACAATTATCCTGTTGAGAGAAAAAAAAACGAGTTTTTATTGTGGATTCGTTGTGACGTTGACATTAATGACTATGGGAAGGGCAGACCAGCTCGGTTGCTTGTCAGTCACGGTCACACGAAAATCTTTGCTTGAAGGCTTTTGTACTGCAGCCAAATGAATTACAGATAATTAGTCGAGAGAGAATTCCAGAACGGATAATAATCTAAATGTCGGCCCGGGGTGGCGAGGAGAGCAACGGATTCCGTGTCTGGAAATTAACTGCCATTCTCAGACAGCGATCGCTAAAGCATTTCGAAAACAGTACTATTCTCATACACGTGAGGGTTTCCTTCAGGTGCCAATATTTTGCAATCCTGATAATTGCTGATCTTGGGTTCTGTATCAGACCAAATACAAATGGCAAAGGAAAGCAGTGGTAGGAAGATGAACGGCTAATATGTATGTGACCAGGATATTGAAGAATTCTCAGAAATTTATTGATACGTGACAACGATTTGATTCTGGATGGAAACAGTCCTGTCAGCTTGAGTTATAGAATACACCGACTGCATATCTGGAGAAGTGTAAGATCCCCCGCACTCAACGAATGACACTAAACTGTATCTGATGGTGAGGCTCCAGCTTTGGAGCTTTGTGGAATGTGGAGTACTAGTTCATTGCCATACCCCCAGGTCCACTCTGACGCGGTTTGGTTGACCCTATAGACTAATGTTACTTGTTAACGCATAGTTTGTTGGTAACCCTTTTTTAAACGAACCAGAACTCATTTGTTTACAAACAGCTAAATGGTTTCATGTATTACTAACACGATATTAACCATTTGTTTACACACAGATAACTGTTTACAAGTACTGCTGTCAAACATTAATAATTCTCTTCAATTTTTATTTTTGGAATACTGTTGATATATATATATAGTCATCTACAGACAGACCTGTTTCGTTCTATCAGAATTCTTCAGTGTGGCTAGACAGGCTAGATTCCCGAAGCTGGGATCGAAACCAGGCTGACTGAAACGCCAATCCAAGATTCTACCTCTCAGCCACGATGAAACCAATGCAAGCGAAGGAAATTTAAACGCTTATGTATCACAGTTGTTTTTGTTTACATATATCCGCTTAACGGCTACCGAGAGCTCAATTCATTCGAAGAGCCTTGCTTTACGCTAGTAGCAACCATTACTCCCCTCGCTAGAGAACTCAACCACAGAGGGGTAGAGGAGTATATATATATATATATACATATATATATATTGGGAGCATTTCTTCATTGATACAAATTTCGTTGAACATAATAGACATTTTCTGTCTACATATTTTCTTGTTGATCTTTTCATATTGCCATATTGATTTTATAGTATTCGGCGGGAATTGATTGATGTATTTTCCATCATTTTTTGTATCCCAAGTACTTTCTGCCCGACTTTGGGCCATCATCAGGGGAGGATCTATTACAAAAGTGATGTAACTTTTGTTTTTGTATTACTACTATGTAAGAAGAAGAGCGTTTGTATATATATATATATATATATATATATATATATATATATATATATATATATATATATATATAAACAATAGTTTAGTTTAAATATTAAACAGTTTTATCAATGAAATAATCCAAACTTTTACTTGATAATGGTTCGGATACGGACCGGAAGTACTCGGCTTACCACAAATGACTCTTTTGGAGAAATCATTAATATCTTTCAAGATCGTAACATTAAAAGAAATATTCGGACACTTGAAAGAAATATTTCTTTAAAAATTCAAAATAATAATGATTCCATTTAATTTAACGGAACCTATTTGAATATATATATGATTTGTAAACGCATACTTTGTAGATAACATTTTTAAAAGAGCCAAAGCTCATTTGTTTGTACATAGTTAAATGGTTTCAAGTGTTTTTTTATCTTATACTAATAATTCAACTTAATATTAATCATTTGTTTGTTTACAGTTAAATGGTTTCAAGTACTGCTTATCTAAACGCTAATAATTCCACTCAACACTATTTATTTGCACGCAGTTAAATTGTTCAAATATTATTATGCAACACTAACATTTATAATTCATAAGTTATTGGTTTTCACATGATTAAATAGTCAAACAGTATAATTTGAGCCATTGGTGGAACCCTTTGCGGTACAATCACTCCAGGTCAGAGTAATGGTTAAGGGTTAAACATGATTATTATTGCTAAATTTTGAATATTTATTTGAGACTATATAATCCTGCATTAGTCAGTCGTACAAGATAGAAATATGTGAATTATTTATGTGTTAACAAATTAAATACAGGAGCTGGACAAAATAATGGAAACACCAAGAAAATTTCAAATTTATTTTAATACGGTTTTCTGATTGCAGCCCTCCCGTGAAATCCAGCTTTGTGCAACTCCCTTTTTACGGTTTTTTGAGAAAAATGGGTTCTGGAGATGGCCATTAAGCTCTGCTGTAATTTTCGGAGTTGTATTCTTGTGATCCTTCCTAACAATCCGTATACGAGTCTAACGGTCCCTATCAGACAAATTTCACTTTCTTTCAAAGTTTTGCTTAAGTGAGAAGGTTTTTCCTTCTTTGTCAAATGCTGTCATTACTTTCGAGACAGTACTCCTTGCTACACCAAATAATTCAGCGATTTTTTTAAAACCGCGTACTTATTCTAAACTGAATTGTTTGAAATAGATCTGATTATTTGTATAAAAAAAGGATTTGGCATTAGATAACCTGCAAATGTTGATATGCGATAAAACCCAAACAACCAAATAAGACACTTGTGTATGCCTATACGCAAAGATACACATCGATGCACAGATTCTTCAACTTGGAGTTGGGTTCGAGTGTATTCCTTTCCATCAACCTTGGGTTCCAGGCCAACAGCAGTAACTCCCCAAATGGGCGGAAGATCGGTGGAGTTCAACGTCTGTTTGACACGATGAGTCATTCTCTACTGATAGTCATTTGTTTGTTTACAGTCAAATGGTTTCAGGTATTCCTATCTAATACTAATAATTATATGGATTCGGATAATATAATATGTATGGTTCCAAATATTTTTATCTAATGGTTTCAGTATGGTTTCAAGTATTCTTATCTAATACTAATAATTATATGGATTTAAGTAATTATTTCTGTTATTTCTGAGAGATCTGCTATTTCTTTGATTAATTTCTTCTGATGGTATCAGTAAAAAAACAAACAATTTCAGTCAAACAAGAGAGAAAAATGAATAATAAATAAAAAAAAAGATAAAAATCACAAACGTTTGGTGGTTTTATAGGAGTTTCAAAATTATGATATATCATTAAGGGTTTTTCGGACTGTTGTCTTCATCTTTATTGTTATTTCCACAACAGCAAGGCTGAAGAACCTAGTCTGTCCTACTATTTACCCATAGCTTGAGGGAGAATAATTGGATTCATACCTTTTCCCAAGGGTATTAGTGCTATGTGAAATGCAATCAGTCTCGTCCAGGATTTGAACTCGTGTCACCGTGTCCATTTCCTACGACGATAACCATTACACCACGGGCACCTCCATTGTGCACCAATTACAATTGGTATCACTGTCACCTTTATGCTCCATAGTTTCTTTTAGTTCTCTTGCAAGGTCTTGATATTTATCTCTTCTTTTGGTCCCTTAATTTTACACTGTGGTCTGCCGGAAAGGCAAATTTCTCTTTTCGGCATATTTTTTTTTTTTTGGTTGACTATCACGAGATTAAGGGATCCGCTTATATCTCAAAATCCCAGAAGAATGTGTGCATCTCATTCTCTTTGACGGATCCCGGGTTACCACTTGTTCGTAGGTTCAAATTTAAATTTCTTACACAATTCCTTGTAGATCACCTTCCCTGCCCAGTCGTTTCTATTCTTGTATTCTTTTTCTGCTAATTTTCTGGATTCGCTTATGATTTGATTGATCGTTTCGTCTCTATCACCACTTCTTCAACATTTGCTATTTTGTTGCGTCTTTATCTATTTTTGCTTTAACATTTGGGCACCTCTGATGGTTAGCAAACTAGATTAGCAAATCTACTCGAGTGAGTTCGAGTCTCATTGAGTGTCCCATTATTATATAGCCGTAACACATATGCAAATACAGGGAAATACAAATACAGGCGAAAACAGGCGGACTCTGTTCAGGTACGGACGTATTTATTAACTTCTGACTTCGGTTCTTCGACACGAGGAGAGAGACAATTCTTAAAAGTCTTTCGTATCTCCTGTTGTCAATTCTACTCTCATGTTTTTCATGGTTTTCTCGATAAACTTCATGACGTCTTATGATGCCTTGTCTATTTTGAAGCAGTCTATTATCCAGCTTTGCGGGACCTCATTATTATCGTCATTATTATAATTAATCTTTTAAAACCGTATTCTATTATTATTTCATTTATTTAAGTTTTTCACACCCGCGTTTGCTGATGGTCTTTCACCATCTGAGAGACTACAAGTCTCTAGGACTCTTCTCAGTATTCTGGCCGATCTTAATAATGCTGTAGTTTGAATGGTCTCCACTCGTCCTCTTATTTCCAAGTCCTCCAGTCCCTGTTCTAATCCTTTGGTGACTGTACCGAGGATGCCAATTACAATGGGTGTCACAGTCACTTTCATGTTATTATTATTATCATTATTATTATTTTCTTGAAACTATATCATTCTCCAACACAGGGTATTTGTGTGCACCCTTTCGTTAAGATTCTTGTCTGGTCTGCTCTCATCCGGAGTGGTTGTACCTGTTATAGACACCTTTATGGGTCACGCAGATCAGTAAGATGATTTTTACGATAGGATAGAACACGTGAAACCATATAACTGTGAGCAAATTATTTGTATTAGGTAGGAATACTTGATACGATATAGCTCCAAACAAAAGGTTCTAATCATCAACATAATCTTGTCGTGCCACCAGCACGGATATTCCTGATCTTCTCCCGCCACTCCTCCCTATCGTTCATCGCTTCTGGAAGGTCCTCAGGGCTACATCCCGTATCCTCACAGAGCTGCTGTCTGTAGGTTCGAGCTGGTCGCTCTGCTTTTGCTCGGCCATATGAGAGGGTCCATAGGAGTACATCACTTATGAGCTCGTCCCTGCTTTTCCAGCAGTGTCCTGCATGTCTTGTTCGTCTAACTTTAATAGTTTTCGTGATGAGTGGTAGGTGGCCGTATAGCTACTGCTTTGTGGAGTGTTGCCACCAGGACTTGTTCAATATTGCTTGCAGCATTTTTGTGTAGTTGCCGTCAAGCTTTTTCTCCATCCGTTTAGTTAGCGTCCATGTAGCGCCTCCATATTGCAATATCGACACGACCGCTGCTTGGAAGAAACTGCGTTTCATTGTATCGGTCAGGTCTGACTACCATATGACCGACAGTCTATCGATAGCTGTCCATGCTTTTGTTTGTCGCATGTCAGTGTCTGTCCCGGTTGATGAGACATTGCTTCCTAGGTAGGTGAACTTGTGAACTAGTTTCAGAGACACATCGTGTAATGGTTATAGGCGTTGGTTTCCTAAGCTTCTAAGAAGATAATCATCTGAAGGTTGCAGGTTCAATCCTGACTGTAGGCGAGTAACAATACAGGAATACTTAACACTTGTACCCGGTTATGGCTAACGGAATCAGAACAGGAGACCCCCGTAGATTCAATAAAGGACCTAGTTCGAAGTTCTGTGAAGGTTCCCGAGTTCGACAAACATCTGAAGAAGGCCGGAGGACATATCGGCCGAAACGTTGTGGAAATAACAATAAAGATGAAGACAATAGTCCGAAAACACTTAACGATAAAAATCATCGAGCTTCGTCTCAGAAATTTAGACAATTAGTTTCAGAGAGCTACCGTTTAGTGTGGAAATGTCACCTGTTTGATTAAAGCACATGTATACCGTTTTGTGTGCATTTATATGGGAGCCAATGCCTGCGGCGGCTCGTTCCAGACTATATAGTAGAGTTTCGGCTTGGGTTGGTGCATTTGCCAGAAGCGCTATGTCATCGGCGTAATCGGTATTAGTAATTGTTTTTGCGGGGTACCTTCTGCTTCTTTTCTTTCTCAGCTCGAAACCGTTTTCTTTGATTTTATCAATCGATGTTCTAAACATGTAGTCTAGACAGCTTTGTCAGCTCGAACCCGTTTTCTTTGATTCGGTGTCAGTAATTGTTTTTGCGGGGTACCTTCTGCTTCTTTTCGTGGGGTGTCCTCGTGGTGTAATGGTTAAAGCGATGAACTGCGGAATCGTAGTAAGCGAGTTCGTACTCCAGTCGCCCTATTACGTTCACTTTCGGGCAAATACCCTTGGGAAAGGTATGAACCCCCTTACTCTCCCTCCAGCTATGGGTAAATAGTAGGACGGACTAGGTTCTTCAGCCTTGGTGAGGCAACTAGTCTAGGAGAAGGAAAACTCTGAATTCAAACCTGTTAAACTCCGCTTAAAAATTGACCTTGTGTCTTATCCTGCCCGAGCGGAGGGGTTGGTAAATAGTACCTTCTGCTTCTTTTCTTTCTCAGCTCGAAACCGTTTTCTTTGATTTTATCAATCGATGTTCTAAGCATGTAGTCTAGACAGCTTTGTCAGCTCGAAACTGTTTTCTTTGATTCGATGTCAGTAATTGTTTTTGCGAGGTACCTTCTGCTTCTTTTCTTTCTCAGCTCGAAACCGTTTTCTTTGACTTTATCAGTAGATGTTCTAAGCATGTAGTCTAGAGTGATGATAAAGAGGTATGGGGCTTGTGTGTCTCCTTGCAGTACTCTTGATACAATGTCGAAGTATTCTGTGTCTCCATCCGGCGAACGTACTTTCACTTTGGTGTTTCTATAGAGCATCATTATGTCTGCGACGGTTTCTTTTGGTAGGCCGTAGGCGAGTAGAATTTGCTCTATTTTTCCTCTGTGAATGGAATCAAAGGCCTTGGTAAAGTCGACAAATAGTATTGTCACAGGTAGGTTTTTTGTCCGTACGCCTTCAAGTATTCTACGGATAGTCAATATTTGTGAGGTCGTGGATGTATTTCTCTGGAAGCCATTTTGGTTCATCCTAAGAATGTTGTCAATTTTGGGTTTTATGCGGTTGCGTAGTAGGGCATTGTATATTTTGGCTGCTATGGATTTAAGTGTTATACTACGGTAGTTCTTGGCTAATCTAAGGTCGCCCTTTTTAGGGAAAGGGAGGATGCATCCCTTCACCCATCTGTCTATCGGATTTTGATTATAAACTGCATTGCAATGTCGGAGTAGTATGTCGTCGACTTGTCTGGTCTTCCATACTTCTGAGAGAATTTCAAGTACTGCCGCTTTTCTATTTTTAATTTTTCTAAATATTGGGTAAAGTTCTTCAAGAGTAAACGGTCCTTGCTTAATGTCTAATTGCTTACTGATAATTCTCGTGATTGGTTCATGTGTAACTTTCGGTGGGTTTCTTAGTAGATTCTGGAAATGCTATTTCCACTGTTTTATTCGTTCTTGTTGGTTAGTAGCTTTCAGTTTAGCTTTGGCTATGCTCTTCCTTCTGCTCATTTCGTTTATCGTTTGCCATGCTATCCTAGCTTGCATATCTTCCACTGGGTCTCTAATGCTATGTATCTGATTTTGTATGTATTCTGTCTGTTCTTTTAGATATATGCTGCTAATTCATTTTGTGCCTTTTTAGTTTCAGGGCATTTGTATTAGTTGGGTTCTTCCTATTGCACTTGGACGAAGTCTTCTGCACATTTTTCTCTAACCGCTAATATCTCCCATGGGACTCTAGATTTAGTTCTATGTTTTGCTGGTATGTATTTCGCTGCCTCTTCAAGGTGGGCGTTAATGAAATTCTCATATTCGTCATTCGGAGTATGTGTTTCTGTCTCTTGTAGTGCATCGAATTTGTTTCTTAATGCTATCACATATTTATTTCTGATATCCTTGTTGTTAAGAAAGGCCCATTCATAGTGTATGGTGGTCGTTGTTCGGGTAGTGTTCTTTCGTAGGCTCAGTTGTATTTTTGCCGTGACAATTCGGTGATCGGAGGACACACCCTCGAATGAGGAGTAGGCTTCGCAATTCATTGCGCTATTTTTCCATTTCTTGTTCATAAAGACGTAGTGAATCTGTGCTTTAGTATTGTTTGCGTATGTGTTGTTCCATAATTTTCCCTCCCTTTTTTGAAAGTTTCTATTAAGACATGTTAATCTATTTTCCATCGTGGAATCTGTTAGATGTTGTCAATTCCTGTTTGACGAGTTGTGTAGTCTGTATTTGTGGTTCCCGTTTTTCCCGATTTGGGCATTCATGTCTCCGCCAATGACGAGAACGTTGTGTTTCGGGATGCTATGCACTAGAGAGGATAACTCATCGTAGAAGGCGATGAGTTCAGTTTTTTCTCTAACGTTGGTAGGGCTGTAGCAGGAAAGGATTGTTGGTCTGGGGTTGCCACTAAAAGGAGCTACCATCATCCTAGGTTGTATTCTCTCTATGCTATTAAGTGATTTTAAGACTCTTGGTCCAATAATTATACTCACACCTCCTACCGTGGCATTGACAGAATTTTTCCATGCTGATTCAGTGGCTAGTCTCCATCCATTGCCAGTATCGTGATATTTAATAAATTCACTATGTGTGTATCTGTGTTCTTGAATGCATATTATGTCAATGTTATGTTCTACGGCCGATGCAGTCAACTCCGGTAGTTGTCCTATTCTATTTGTATTGTTTGTTTACATTTTAGTAATTTTTGTTGTTTGAGCACTGGAGCAGATTTTCCGAACATTGAAGCCTGGGCTCCAACCTCAGCTGGAAATGTCCCTTTTTTACCCGAGCAAAGAGCGATGCGGTTTATACATGTGGTTTAAGTGTAGGTCATGGTTATCTTTCGATGGCTGTTTTTATTCTCATCCACAGAAGCCAACCTTGTAGATGAGCAGCAGTAGTTCCACGATCGAACTAACGATCCTGGACGTTGAACCATATGATTCATACGCCCAGGACCAGGTTAGGCATCGCGTTAGGGGTTCAGAGGGTTTATCCGCTTGCCTTTACATCTACTAAGCTACTTCCCGTGGCATTCGTTGAAAATAAAAAATAGAAAAGTTCAATTAGAAAAAAAATTGCTGTGAAACGTTGAACATATTATGATTAAAATCACACATTTGCAAATGAATCAAATTATGGCATTATATAGCCCCTAGGGAGATGATATGCCTTTAAAAACGAACTGATAATTACAAACGAATCAAATCTCATCATTAAATAACCCATAAGGTGTTGATATACCGTTAAACAAAGCAAGCCAGTCCTTTACTAATCAATCAAGTTTCGCTATCAATTAACCCATAAGGAGTTGATATACCGTTAAATAAATAAAGCAAGCCAACCCTTTACAAATCAATCAAGTTTCGCTATCAAATAACCCATAAGGAGTTGATATGCCGTTAAATAAATAAAGCAAGCCAACCCTTTACAAATCAATCAAGTTTCGCTATCAAATAACCCATAAGGAGTTGATATGCGATAAAATAAATAAAGCAAGCCAACCCTTTACAAATCAATCAAGTTTCGCTATCAAATAACCCATAAGGAGTTGATATGCCATTAAATAAATAAAGCAAGCCAACCCTTTACAAATCAATCAAGTTTCACTATCAAATAACCCATAAGGAGTTGATATGTCGTTAAATAAATAAATAAAGCATGCCAACCCTGTACAAATCAATGAAGTTTTACTATCAAATAACCCATAAGGAGTTGATATGCCGTAAAACATTGGCTTTTAATAACCCAACAAGGGTTGACAAGTCGTAAAACCAATCTATTGAAGAACCCATTCTACAATTTGTTTGTTTACGGTGGTTAGAATTGGCCCTTTGAATTTTGTTGCTTACTCTGCACTTTAAGATGGTATGGATTCCTCTATTTAGCGATCAAAGAGGGTCATAAACTGCAGACCAATTTGGAAAGGTGAATGGAATGTGTTTATATATATATATATATATATATATATATATATATATGTGTGTGTGTGTGTGTGTGTGTGTGTGTGTGTGCATATTTGATCTTGAGATCCTGCAGTGTTGGCCGGAAGTGCAATAGAAGCAGATGAAAACAACTCAATTTGCGTGGGCGGAGAATTAAGCGCCGGTTGAACGGGGACAGAGGGGAGAGCTGAAGCCGGTGAGGGGAGCTGAGGCCAGTGAGGGGAGCTGAAGCTGGACACGGGCGTCTGCTGAGAGAAGTCAAACAAAAAAGTAATACGGCGACAAAATGAAAAAAAAAGTAAAGATTTCCTCTCCCCCCCTCTTGCTTCTGGGAAAATTTTTCCTTTCTCCACCGCTCACGGGTGCCAAATGTCTGGACCTTATTTCATTTAATTTCATTTAACACGAGTTGTGATTTTTCTGCTTCATAGAATGGTCTCCACAGGGTGCTTTACAAACACACACACACACACACACACACACACACACACACACACACACACACACACACACACACACACAATCATATGCAAGTACATGCATTCCTACACAAAATAAATTGATTTCAAGACAAAATATCCCAAATATACGTTGTGAATGCATTAACATAACAGGGGTTGCTCTGAAAGTTTTGCCTCTTATTCATTCCTTCTGAAAGCACAACAGATACTTTAAGCCCAAAGACTGAGCTGGATCGAGCAAGTTTTCAGCCACTAAATACTATTTTCTCATATAGTCACCAAGAACGGATATCGTGCCTTCGCAAGAGATTATCTCCAAAATTAATGCCTCCTATTCATGAGCATGAAAAATTACAACAAATACAGTCAGCGTTATAACATTGTTGAATTGAGCAAGTTTTCAGCTGCCACATACAATTTTCTTTAAATAGTCTCCTATTAGCTATGCCATACTTTTAAGATAGATGCTCCAACAGTAATGCCTCCTACTAATGTTCATCGAACTTACAACAAAAACAGGGAGCACAATATCACTACTGTATACAGCAAGTTTTCCGCTACAAAACCCTGTTTTCCCTTGCCCAGTCGGCTGGGGCTGTAGAATACACTGACTGAACCTCTGCAGGGGTGTAAGACCCCTCCCCCCGATGAGTGTCCTGGATAAGTTAGCGTCACTGTGGTGCATATGTAGAGTAGTATTGACACGACTACTGCTAGGAAAAGATTGCGTTTTATTTTATCGGAGAGGTTAAACTTCCATTTACAAATTTATACTGTTTTTACTTAAAAAAAATGATTGATTTTCAACCCGTTAAGTCTTATTTTAAGTCTACAAGTTAGGAAATCATGTTCATTGTATTTTCATATTCACATGTTTGTGCAGTTGTTTCTAAAAAGTCTTCTGCACAGTTATATAATACCATGTCTTCCTATCAAATACAAATCATTTTTGCCCAGTCGCCTGGAGCTGAAGAATTCACTGAGTGCACCTCTGCAGAGGGATAAGACCTCCCCAAACGAGTGTCCTGGATATGACACTAAACAATCAGATGGTAAGTTCCAGTAATACTCGGGCTTTGGGGAATGCAGAGCACCCCTTCATATCCATCACTCCCAGATCCACTCTAGGCCGAAGTGATAGCACTTGATAGGTTACTATCTATGGGTTAAATAGAACTGTTTAACATTTAAACTGAGAGCTAACAAATGACTTATGCTAAATTGAATTGCTGGAAATAGAACTGTTTGACATTTAATTGTATATAGATAAATGACTAAGGTTTAATTGTTAATGATACATTTCAATATTTTGAACCATTTTACTTTGTTGACTTATGATAAATTGATTTGTTTGAAATAGAACTGTTTGATCATTGAACTGTGTGTAAACAAATGACTGACCAGATTTACCAACCCCTACGCTCAGGCAGGATATGACACAAGGTCAATTTTTAAGCGGAGTTTAACAAGTTTGAATTCAGAGTTTTCCTTCTCCTAGACTAGTCGTCTCACCAAGGCTGAAGAACCTAGTCTGCCCTACTATTTACCCATAGTTGGAGGGAGAATAATTGGATTTAATGGTCATATTTTGAGTTATTTTGAGGGGAAAATGAATTAACTCTGTTATATAAGCTGCACACAGACTACTTTTCATTGTGTCAAAGTGTCATTTTGTCAGTGTTGTCCCATGAAGAGATATACTTAAATATCTGCAGAAATGTGAGGGGTGTACTCAATTTTGTTATACACTGTAAGTGCAACCCGAGCTATGCGAACAGGCGCGTTATCCTGGAGCAAGAGCACACCTGCTTACATCATTTGTCTTAATCCTGATGCATAGCACTTTGCATAGATAGTTTTTCTCCACCCAGAAATCTTCAACTTGCCCACAGACGTTGCCTCCTTGAACTTATTCGGGAGAGGAGAACCACTGTTTCGCATAAAGCCTTCATTCAGGTTTGCAATCGTGATCTCTGATTGCATCCTTAGTCATAAATCTGCTGTAAAAATGTTTAGGGTTAGCCCGGAAGCAAGCAGAAGTGTCCTGGAAATGTCGACCCTTTTCAGCTTGTGCTCTGGCGTCAGTATTTTGGGGACCAATCTTGCAGACAGGTTGCTCACTCCTAAGATTTTAGTTAGACCGAACCAGAACTATGGGCTCAGCTATCTATGGGCTCAGCTATCTATGGGCTCAGCTATCTGATGGACAGTAAGACGTTTGTCATACAAAACAATTCAGTAAATGGTGTCAATTTGTTCATCAATGGTTGAAGTTTTTTGACAGAGGGTTTCTTCTGTATTTTTCCTAACCACTTGAATTCTACTGACTACTTCTTCACAGTGTGATAGGGAAGGGAGTTTTCATCAAGTATCTGAACCATGTTCTCATGGATTTTCTTGAGTCACATATCTTTCTTTTGCAGATATTCTATGACTGATCGGGTCTCTGTTTTGTCCATTTTTAGATTTATCGTATACCTCACACCTTGGTATAGGCCTAACCTGTACAGAAATTAAAACAGAAAACTGAATTTTTTTATCATTAAGGGTTTTCGGACTATTGTCTTCATCTTCATTGTTATTTGTACAACGTTTCAGCCGATATGTCCTCCGACCTTCTTCAGGTGTTTGTCGAACTCGTGAACCTACACGGTACTTCGAACTACGTCCTTTATTGAATCCACGGGGGTCACCTGTTCTGATTCCGTTAGCCATAATCGGGTACAAGTGTTAAGTATTCCTGTATTGTTACTCGCCTGCAGTCAAGATTGAACCTGCAACCTTCAGATGATTGTCTCCTTAGAAGCTTAGGGAACCAACGCCTATAACCGTTACGCTATGTGTCCTGCTGCACAATTCAGAGTGAATTTTTGGGCCTTATACCCGGTTATGGCTAATGGAATCAGAACAGGTGAGCCCCGTGGATACAATAAAGAATGTAGTTCGAAGTTCCGTGAAGGTTCCCGAGTTCGACGAACACCTGAAGAAGACCGGAGGACATATCGGCCGAAACGTTATGGAAATAACAATAAAGATGAAGACAGTAGCACAAAAACCCTTAATAATAAAAATCATCAAGCTTCGTCTCTGAAATTTAGACAACTGATTTATATTTTTAGTTTTATAAGAAGCGAAAGTGTGTTGCCATAAAAGATGTTCAGTTATGAATTTTTTTTCTTGGTAACACTAAGCACTTTTTGATCGAACCTTGTTTGAGAAACAAAGTAAAGACTAAGATGATTTCTGTCAGTAAATTTAACGATTTTTTTTATTTTTCATAGACTTTCATTTCTTTTCGATTTGTTTTGTCATATGTGTGACGAGAGCGTTCTTCATATGTCTTCCAGGTTTCACAGTTCTATAAATGGATCCAATCACAATGACCACTCCAAGTAAAAGTGAATTTTGTTTAGTTTGGCTAAATGAATAATAACCCTGTTCTCTGGAGAAAGAAGGCGAGCCGTAGAAGAGTGGGACAGGCGTCCGCCAACACATAAAATGCCGTTGCATTTCACAAAGTGCCCCTTCCCTTGCTGCCAATCAAAACAAGTTGAAATTACGCTCACGAGATGATATAACGGTTCACTCACATCCAGGCATATATGAGGGATGTTCGAAACTTAAAGTTTTATTTACCCAACCCCCCTTTTTTTCAGACCGGTTGTCATAGTACGGTTAAAGAACCCTAACTTATTCATATCTTTCCTAAGGGTATTGGCGCAATGTGAAGCGCAAACAACTTCACCCTGAGTGGCTTAATCCATTTTCAACGAAGATAACCGTAACATCACGAGCGCTTCCAAAAATTAAGGTAAAAAATTTACTTTTTTAAAACATAAAAAACATTGTGCATATTCTACTTGCACTGCTAAGTTTATTGGTGCATTTGTTCCATCAGTTTATGGACGCAGAAATATTCTCCTCGATAAAGGCCCGTTGTTCTTTTACTAATTCTTAAGGGAACCAATCTAATGACACTTTCAGATAACCCAACTTCTCGAGAATGATAGTCAACCAGATACAGCCAAATTAAGATCTAATTAAGTAGTATGTTTCTTTTACATCGGTTCTCTTGTGGAAACTAAAGTTCAGCAGCAGCAAATTCAATTTTTATTTTAAAATCGAAGATTCTAATCAGAAGACTATCTTGATGATATTATCTAATACTTAGCCGAGTAAACTGATAAATAAATCGTTTTTCCTTATTTTTCGGAGTGTAATAGCTAAAAAGCTTGACAGCACCCTTGAAGTAAGCGATTTCGAACCCCAATCACGCTATTACATTCACTTTTGAACTAATACCCTTAAGAAAGATACGAACCTGCATATCTTCTCTCCTATGGGTTAAATAGTATCACTGATGTTCTTCCATAAAAATAGTTTTGGCATTAAACGATCCATAAACGTTGATATGTCATAAAACAAAGAAATCAAATCCTATTTTTTTTTTGTTTTAGGACACAAACATAATAAAAATCTAATTTATTTTCAACAATTTATTTCGATTTTCTCGTAGAAAGAAGCCGAAGCCATTAAAATTCTTATCGAAAGAAAAAGACATGAAAATTCCTTCAGAAAAGAACCGAAACTATTAAAAACATTTTTGGAAAACCGAATCAATTCAAATTCCTTATTGGAAAAGTGATTAAAATTCCTTTAGAGAGAAGCAGAAACCATTAAAATTATTCTTGGAGAACAGAACATTATACTCGAAACAAACATAATAAAAAAATTTATAGAAACAAATGTCATTAAATTTCTTTTGAAAGAACTAAAACTTATTTTTGAAGGAATAAACGACATAAAATTTTAAATTTAAAGAAATATAAGTCATTATAGAAAGAAAAGTCATTAAAAATTAACAGTAGCCATTAACATTTGGTGTGTGTGGGGGGAACAGAAGCTATTAACATGCTAATTGAAAGACAAAGAGGCCATCATAATTCGTAGAAAAAATTTCATTTCAATTATTTTTGAAATAAACAAAAAACCATTAAAATTTTTTTCGAAAAACGTACAAGCCATTAAAATTCTGAGTGAAATTCAAAAGAACTAATTTACGTATTTCTGCTGTATAAAATGACGACATTTTTGCGTAATTTTAGATAATTTCAAAAACCGAAAATGTAAAATAAACAAACAGCAAATTCATTTATTTTCTAAATATTTATTTTTATTTGGATAAAGGATGAGGAATTTATTTGAAAAGAAAGTAAGTTCTTTCCAGTTCATAATAGCCTAGTCGGCTCGGGCTGTAGAATACACAGAATGCATCTCTGCAGAGGGATAAGACCCCTCCCCACAGTGAGTGTCCTGATATATGACACTAAATAATCTGATGGTGTGGCTCCAGTAAGGCTGGAGTTTTGGGGAATGCGGAGTACCCCTTCTTTGCCATCGCTCAGATAGGGTCCCAACTATGGGTCAAAAAGAACTGTTTGACATTTAAACTGAGTGCAAATAAATGACTTATTCTAAATTGAATTATTAGAAATAGAACTGTTTGATCATTTAACTGTGAGTAAAAAATGACTGATATTTAACTGAATTGTTAGCGATACATAGCAATACTTGGAATCATTTAACTTCGTTGGCTCATGCTAATTTAAGTTGTCAGAA
Source organism: Sepioteuthis lessoniana (assembly GCA_963585895.1). Lineage (NCBI taxonomy): Eukaryota > Metazoa > Mollusca > Cephalopoda > Myopsida > Loliginidae > Sepioteuthis > Sepioteuthis lessoniana. Next base: position 16,476 of record CAUZXS010001700.1, on the reverse strand, counting down.
ATAGAAGTTTTTGATCATCGAACAGAGTACATGGACAACATATTTTTTGGCGTTGAATAACCAATGACTATTGATATGCCATAAAACCAAACCAAACCAAATCATTTACTTGTGTGTGAAGAAATGTCATGTTTGAAATGTTACCAACAAAACTTATCGTTTACAAACCATAGATATATAATAAATATGTGGGCAGGATTTGGCATTAAATAACCTTCAAGGTTTGATATGTCACAAAGCACGCTCAACCAACCAACTGTGGCGTAATGACTAAATTCCTGGACTGTAACATCGAAGTTAACGAGTTCGAACTCCAGCTGCATATTACGTTCAATTTCGAATTGGTAGCCTTGGGAAAGGAATCTACCCATCAATTCTGACCCTGTTAAGTTTAAACATTGTTTTACCATTATTCTTTTACAATGATGGCATCATAATAATGGTAATGGGTTTATTAATTCATTCAAATTATTTTTCTCTCTCTCCTATAATCTTTAATATACTGTATACAATGCATTCGAGGAACGAGAAAATATATTTCAGTGATGTTCAATCCCAAGAACGATGTCAGTTTGGTTTGTTTGAGTGGGGTGGAGTTTTATGGCATATCAACCATTGTAGGTTATTTAATGCCAAATCCTCTTTATACATATATATTAAATATATATGATTTGGTTTGGTTGGGTTTTCTGATATATCAACCATTGTAGGTTATTTAAATACCAAATCCTCTTTATACATATATATTAAATATGTATGATTTGGTTTGGTTGGGTTTTATGGCATATCAACCAGTGTAGGTTATTAAATGCCAAATCCTCTTTAAACATATATATTAAATATATAGGATTTGGTTTGATTGGCATTGCTGGCATATCAAGCATTGTTTTTTATTTAATGACACATCTTCTTTATACATATATATTAAATACATCTGTGATTTGGTTTGGTTGGGTTCTTTGGCATATCATTCATTGTTGGTTATTTAATGCCAAATCCTCTTTATATATCTTGCCCAGTCGGCTGGAGCTGTAGAATACACCGATTGCTTCTCTGCAGAAGGGTAAGACCCCCCCCCAACGAATGTCCTGTATATGACACTAAACAGTCTGATGGTGAGGTTCCAGTAATGCTGGAGCTTTGGGGAATGCAGAGTACCCATCCATTGCCATCGCTCCCAGGTCCACTCTGGCCCGGATTGATAGCACCTGATAAGGGTCCTATCTATGGGTTGAATAGAACTAACGGCATACTTATGCTAAACTGAATTGTTTGATTAAACTGAATAGCTTAAAATAGAAATGTTTTTGATAATTAAACATTACTTGATTTAAACTGCATGCTTATTGCTAAACTGAATTGTTTGAAATTGAACTGTTTTTGACATTGAAACTGTACTTACACTAAACTGAATTGTTATATATAACTGTTTGAATAAACTAAATAGTTTGACATAGAAATGTTTTTGACGATTAAACTGTGTACTCATGGTAAACTGTTCGAAATAGAACTGATTATTTACATAAAATGGATTTGGCGTTAAATAACCTACAAAGGTTGATATGCCATAAAACCCAACCAACCAAATCTTATATATATATAATCAGTAATGCTAGATCTTTGGGAAATGTAGAGTACCCCTTAATTGTCATCACTCCTAGGTCCACTCTGGCCTGGATCTGATATGGTTCAATCTAATGTTCAAAAAGAACCAAACAGTGTATTTATGCAAAACTGAATTGTTTGAAATAGAACTGTTTATACGTATATAAATGCATTTGGCATTAAATAACCTACAATGGTTGATAGACTATAAAACTAAACCAAATTAAACGAAAATCAATCATTTGTTTGCACATAGTCAAATGTTTTCAAGTACTGCAATGTATCACTAACAATTCATTTAAATCTCAGACACTTGTTTACACCCAGTTAAATGCTCTAACAGTTCTATTTCAAATAATTCAGTTTAGCATAAGTAAGCAGTTTCTTGTTTATACACTGGCATTTGTTTAAATACAGTTTTTCGTTTACACCGTTAAATGTTAAAACATTTATATTTCAAGCAATTCAGTTTCGCATAAATACAAAGTTTAAATGCCAAACCGTTAAATTGGACCAATAAGATAGTAACCTATCAGGTGCTACCACTTCGAGTCAGAGTGGACCTGGGAGCGATGGCAATGAAGGGAGCACTCCGCATTTCCCAAAGCTCCAGCTTTACTGAAGCCTCAACATCGGAATGTTTATTGTCATATCCAGGACACTCGATGGGAGACTCTTACCCCTCGGCAAAGATGCAGTCGGTGTATCCTACTGCCCCAGACGACTGAGAAACTAGATAATCTTTGTGGGGTCTTACCCCTCTACAGAGATGCGGTCAGTGTATCCACCCCAGCCAAATGGGCCAAAAGATGCCAGCGCGACAGAGTTGCGCTCATTCTAGTAAAACATTGGCTCAAATATACCAGGGACATTCAATGAATAAGGGGTAAGATTTTGAAACTATTTTTTCCAATTTTTTCATAATTTTTAAAACTCTGGTCTCTCAAATCATTAATTGTTGAATTATTTGTGTTAGATGGGAATACTTGAAACCATTTAGCTTTTAATGTTCACCCCCATTCGTCATTCTCTATTCTTACTTTTGCTCGTTTCTGCTTTTACCGATTTTGAAAATTTGAAATGACAATTTGATACAAACAACAATTGATCTTTAAACAAAGCTTTCCTAAAATTTCCCCTCAGCCGCATCCACTCTTAGCGCGTCGAATGGCCTTTGAACATGAGGATTTATTGTGTATAATCTACTTTATTCCTTGCATTTAACAGCAGTAAGCTTACTCTTTGACAGTAGCAACATACGAACAGGTGGAAGCCATTGTCTTTATTGTGACAGTCTTACAGATCTAGATCTGCTGTCGACAGAACAATGTAATAGTTAAGTTCAGGGGTCTCACAATCAAGAACTGAAAAGTGGCATTAGGTCCCGGCGAAGAGGTATAGCGGGCCAAAAATGGGATGAGATGGGGCATTATTTCTACCAGTTATAATGGTAATCTGTAATAAAGATGATAGGCTGCTATATATATATATATATACAGAGAGAGAGAGAGAGAGAGAGAGAGACAGACAGACAGACAGACAGACAGACAGACAGAGAAACCAAGAAAAGAATGACTGTGGGTATCCAAAGAAAGGGTGCTCAATGCACGGCTATTTAATACAAAAAACCCCCCCGCAGACCAATATATATATATATATATATATATATATATATATATATATATATATATATATATATTGTTTAAAAAACAAGAAATTCAGAAATAGTATTCATTTCCATATGGAAATGAATAGTATTTCAAAATTTCTTGTTTTTTTAGCAATATATATATATAGTCCTCCACAGACAGACTATTTCGTTGTATCCCAACTCTTCAGTGTGGCTAGACACGTAGGACGCTTTAAGCTGGGATCGAAACCCGCCCAACTTTACGTTAGACTTATTATCAGACCGCAGCGTACCACGTCGGCTAGGGAATTATAAGATATTATGTAGCAACAGCAGCAGCGTTCGTTTGTTTACATTTTATACCTTGCCGGATACCAGAGTGCTCAATTCGTTCGAAGAGTTTTGCATTATGCGAGCGGCAGCCGAAAATTCCTTCCCCAGAGTGCTCAACCCTCATGGGGGAGCGTATATATATATATATTTATATATATATATATATATATATATATATTCATCAAAATGAATTTTCATAAGTAGGTATGTGAATTAGTGAAAAATGTAGAGAGGCAAAATTAGTTCAGACTTGTCCTTATTTTTGCTTTTACTTTTGTCAAAAACATTTCTATTTCAAACTATTCAGTTATATATTACAATTCAGTTAAGTGTAAGTACAGTATCAGTGTCAAAAATAGTTCAATTTAAAACAATTCAGTTTAGCAAAAGCACGCAGTTTAAATGTAAGTACAGTTTAATTGTAAAAAAACATTTTTTATTTTGAGCTATTCAGTTTAGTCAAGCAATTCTACTTCAGCTAATTCAGTTTTGTAAAAGTACAGATTTTGTTAACACATAGTTACATGTCAGAACAGTTCTATGTTAAACAGTTTAGTTTAGTGTAAATACAGTTTCAATGTTAAAAAACAGTTGCAGTTATATGTAACAATTCAGTTAAGTGTAAATACAGTTTTAATGTCGAAAAAAAAAGGTTCTATTTCAAACAATTCAGTTAAGCACAAGCACGCAGTTTAAATGTAAGTACGGTTTAATTGTCAAAAACATTTCTATTTTAAGCTATTCAGTTTAGTCAAACAATTCAGTTTAGCATAAGTATGCCGTTAGTTCTATTTAACTCATAGATAGGACTCTTATCAGGTGCTACCAATCCGGGCCAGAGTGGACCTGGGAGCAATGGCAATGAAGGGGTACTCCACATTCCCTTGTGGAACAAATAGAATTAAACTGTGTACGTGGTGCATTCAATGGTTTTCCAGACTTTTTTTGTACAGGCATTTAAAATTGTCGTTGACTCTTGAAAATTTAGTATGTTATTGCTAACCATCTTATGAGTTGACTGACCAATTATTATGATTTCAGCTTCTAAAGAACAGCTACAGCAGCAATTGGAATATACCTTACAAAAAGCTTAGCAAATTACTACATTAACTGCTACACAAAGCTGGTGTCCTTTATATGCGGACATAGTAGAGAGCCAGCAACATGACAACTTTAACTACCAGCAATTATTTGAGATTTCAAAGAAGGGTTAACCTTGTTATTTTTGCTTAGTCTCGCTTGTTTCAGTTACAAATCTAAAGTGGTCACCCATCCAATACTAACCAAGTTCGAAGCTGCTTAACTTCAGAGATCTGGGGGAAACCGGTGCTTTCAGTGTAACATTACCGTAAATCTGACGAACCCACCTTCGTATATGTATGTACAATATCTTTTGTGTTTCTGTTTTCTTTCCCGTTGCTTTTCTCTAAATATTTCTTTTTTCTTCCTCTCTCTGCATTTTCTTTCTCTTTTAACTTTTCATCTATCTTTATCGGAGTACTTCTTTTCTTTCTCTTTATTCTACCCCTCTTTATTATCTCTCTCTCTCTCTCTCTCTCTCTATATATATATATATATATATATATATATATATATATATTATTTTATCTTTTTCCTCTCCCTTCATTTCTCCATGTATTTTTCTCTTTTTCCTATTCTTCTCCCTCTCTATCTCTCTCTCTCTCTCTCTCTCTCACACACACACACTCTCTCTCTCTCTTTATTAATCTTTTGTATATTTCTTTCCTTTATCTTTTTCTTTACTTTTATCTCTCCTTTCTGAACTTTTTAAAATCTTTATATATATATATATATATATATATATATATATATATATATATATATATATATATTCTTTTAAATATATAAATTTAAAAAAAATCTTCTCTCTCTCTCTCTCTCTATATATATATATATATATATAGAGAGAGAGAGAGAGAGAGAGAGAAGATTATTTTTTAAAATTTATATATTTAATATATATAATAGGAAAAAGATAAATAGAATATATATATATATATATTCTATTTTATCTTTTTCCTCTCCCTTCATTTCTCCCTGTCTATTTCTCTTTTTCCCATCCCCCCTCTCTCTCTCTCGTAGTCTTTTCTCTCTCTTTATCCATCTTTTGTACATTTCTTTCCTTTATCTTTTTCTCTCCCTCTATCTCTCCTTCAGTCTGTACTTTTTAAAATCTTTCTTCTTCCTTTTATTTCTGTAACCATTGAATCGAATTTCTTTTATTCGAGGAAAAAATTACTTAACCACCTTAATACCGAGCAAAAAATATGGACACACAACGCTTAGAAAATTCTTCTTCCGTCATATTTAATCCTCACAAATCAGCGACAAAACCAGTTTTATTTCATAACCCGGATTTTATCATTTGAAGTGGATTATCATGCTATCAAAACGGATATGTATATGCATATATAAAGTAAAGTAAAATTAGTGACCGTAGACGAGGGTGATATATATATATATATATATATATATATATATATATATATATATATATATATATATATATATATATATATATAAGCAACAATACATAAGAGATAAACTTATGTTTGGACTGCAATATATTCGCATTTTCAGTTACAAAGTTTCAATGATTGAGAATTGGGTAATAAATAATATCTTACATTATGTATTTAAAAGGTTCATGGCATTAGAGTTTGGTTATGCATAATACCTAATGGTATGTCCGGTTTTATCTATCTAGGTTATTTAACGCCAAATTCATTTTTATGTAAATAATCAGCTCTATTTCAGACAATTCAGTTTAGCATGAGAACACAGTTTGTCAAGAACATTTCTATTTCAAACTATTCAGTTTATTCAAGCAGTTATATATAACAATTCAGTTAAATGTAAATACAGTTTCAATGTCAAAAACAGTTCTATTTCAAATAATTCAGTTTAGCATGAGCACACAGTTTAAATGTAAGTGCGGTTTAATTGTTAAACATATTTCTATTTTAAGCTATACAGTTTTATCAAACAATTCAGTTTCGCATAAGTATGCCGTTAGTTCTATTTAACCAATAGATAGGGCCCTATCAGATGCTAACATGCCGAACCAGAGTGGACCTGGGAGCAATGGCAATGAAGGTGAGCTCTGTATTCCCCCAAGGCCCCAGCATTAATGGGACCTCACCATCAGACTGTTTATTGTCATATACAGGACACTCATTGAGGGGTCTTACCCCTCTGCAGAGAAGCAGTCAGTGTATTCTACAGCCCCAACCGACTGGGCAATACACACAGTTAAATGTCAAACAGTTTTATTTCAGATAATTCAGTTCAGAATCGGTACGCAGTTTAAATGTCCAAACAGTTCTATTTTAAACAATTCAGTTTAGCATAAATACGCAGTTTAAATGTATAAAAACAGTAAACTCCAACCACCTATTCTGTTTAACCCATAGATAGGACCCTTATTAGGTGCTACCACTACGGGCCAGAATGGACCTGGGTGCGATGGCAATGAAGTGGTACTCCGCATTCCCCAAAGCTCCAGGATTGCTGGAACCTCACCTTAGTGTCATATCTAGGACCCTCGTTGGGGGAAGAGAAGCAGTCGGTGTATTCTACAACCCCAGCCGACTGGGCAAGATATGTTTGGATGGTAAAACTTTACCCTTGAAATGATAAAATACTTGTGTCTTTTGAGACAAAAGAAAATTAGCTTTTTATCAAATTATTTACTGTTGACATTTACGCTACTGTTTTAATTTTTTTATTCGATAGATTTTACACTCTTTTTTTTTTTTTTTTTTTTTTTGAATACCCTTACAATTAAAAAAAAATGTTATATATATATAGATTCTTGTTCTCAATTACCTTTCGCACTCTGAATTCATATTTTTTTACTTGTTGTTCTTTAAAAGACTTTTATTGACATAATTGTGAGCTTCCTAAAAGTTCTAACTCAAGATTTGTATAATGTTTGAAGAAAACAAAAACTATTGCTGACAATTGTATTAATACGCTATGGAAGACTTACTGTAGCACAATAAACTTTTTTTGCAAATAAAACTGCTAATGGAGGCACCCGTAGCGTGGCTGTTTACGTCCTATAGCCTTAGAAAAAGGTATGAATCCAATTATTATCGCTACGGGGTGAGGGAGGAGATTATTTGGATGCTTACCTTTCCTAAGTGTGTGACGATGTGGCAATAGTAGGACAATTTGTGTTTTTTTTAAACTTGTTGAGGCAACTCGTCTGAGAGAGAAAAAAAAAAAAAACTATCAATTCAAAACCTAAAAATCTATCTCAGTCCGTTCATTTCCATCTATCTATCTATCTATTAGATTTTTACCCTCTATCTAAGATTTTTAACATCTATATTCATCTATCAATCCGTTCATATATATATATATATATATATAAGACCGGACTGATTATATATATATATATATATATATATATATATATATATATATATATATAGATAGATAGATAGATAGATAAGAACAAACTGATATACATACATACACACTCCATATATATATATATATATATATATATATATATACTAGTCGGTTCTTATCTATCTATCTATCTATCTATCTATCTGTCTATCGATCTATCTATTTATCTATCAATTTCAGTCTGTTCATACCTTTTAATGTAAGTCTCTTCATTATCTCTCTCTCTCTCTCTCTCTCTCTATATATATATATATATATATATATATATATATATAATCTGAGTGATGATATCTGTGTAAGTATATGTGTTGATTAATTGCGAATAGACATTCTTAAGGCCAGATTTCGAAGAAAGAAAGTAAAAACATTGAAAAAAAGGAAGAAGTAAAAAATTGTTTCTTTTTCTTTTTTTGTGTGGAATGAGGCTTTGTGTGAATGTTTCTTTTCAGCTTAGAGTAGAATGAGGCTATGAATAATTGTTAGAAACGAAGAGTCGATACTAGAATGAATAAACAAATTCTTATATGCTAAGCCTCGTTACAGATCTTTGAAATTAGGGCGGAGTCTGAAGGCATGAGAGCGATAAAGTAGGATGGGCTTATTCAGAGATGCTATTGATTTCAGAAAGTAGCCATTGGCTCTGACTTGCTCCAATCGAACCTACATATTTTGATGTTAATAAGGCTGGAATTGTGTTTTAAAAACAAAGTCTCGTGTGGGCGTTTGGCCTGTCAGAAGATATCTTCACATGTCACATACGACATTCTTGAAAGTAACGAATTAGAAGCATACGTTTCTGTTGAACTAAGATGGGCTAATCGAATTGAATTACTAGTTTTCCGATTATAGATTTTCTTTTCCCGGCGCACTCAGAGACACATACCAACGTACGTGAATGCGATGTTTAGTGAAGTAGATGTCCAGCTGCACAGAGTTCAAAATAGGCTGATCGGGTTCGAATTACGGCCTGGGGCGCTTTGTCTGGATTTACTTAAATCCTAAATTTAGATCCCTGTTGTTTGTTCCGTCAACCGATACATTGATAGAAAGGCCACGTTGGTGGCATGCCACAATTGTTCAGTAGACACTTGAGCAAGTCACCATTGCATCTCGGCCTTAGCGCTCAAGCACCATCCTAAGAGGAAAAAGCTATCGCATCTATGGCCAACCTTGGATACTAAGAATATATATATATATATATATATATATATATATATGTGTGTGTGTGTGTGTGTGTGTGTGCGTGTGTGTGTGTGTGTGTACTTTTGTATGTGCATATATATGTATTTATGCATATGTGTGTGTGTACCCATATGTATGTGTGCCGGATACGACTATGCGAAATGTACATGGGATGTTCATATAGCTAGAACGTAGGATCCTTGAAATTCGAAAAACGCGTAACGACTTCTCAGTTCAGGTACGAAACCTTTTATTACCTTTGAGTTAAAGGTTTCGACATAAGGAAGAGAGATACACATTCTTTCTATTCTGGCTTTTTCATCTGCCCCCAACCCCCCATCTCATGCGGCACCCGCCACAAAGGTCTCCGCGAGCTAGCGAAAGCCAACCGTCTTCTTCCGAGGCAGGTCTCAACTCTACTCTCTGGTGTCTAGTCTCAACTAATCCATGCGCTGAGCCAAAAGGCTCTCAGCCCAACCAAACCCAAAGGCACAAACCGAAATCCCTCGGCCATTATATTACATATATATATATATATATATATATATATATATATATATATATCTACGAATATATACGTTAACTGTGTATAAACACATTGTTAATAAGGAGGTGCCTGTGGTGTAATGGTTATCGTCGTAAAACATGGACACGACGATACGAGTTCAAATCCTGGCTGAGACTGATTGCATTTCGCATAGCACTAATACCCTTGGGAAAGGTATTAATCCAATAATGCTCCCCCCAGCTTTGGGTAACTTGTAGGGCAGACTAGGTTCTTCAGCCTTGGTAAAGCAACTAGTCTAGGAGAAGGAAAACTCTGAATTCAAATCTGTTAAACTCCGCTAAAATCTGTTAAACTTCGTTAAAAATTTAACTTGTGTCATATCCTGTCCGAGCGGAGAGGTTGATATATATATATATATATATATTTAATAAATATATATTAAATTTTTATATTTAATTCCATGGAATTTAGACTGCGACACCTGGGTTGCATGGATTTTTTTTCAAAACAACAATCATCAGGCAGTTAACAAATGAAATGAATTCGATTTATTTCCTTTTGTTAACTGCCTAATAATAGTTGTTTTGTAAAAAAATCCATGAAACCCAGGGGTCGCAGTTTAAATTCCATGGAATTAAATGTATAAATCTAATATATATATATATATTTATCTATTATTATATAATTGCTCTATGCTAGATATTGAGCACTCTCCATATTATGTTGCACTTGGTTCGACACAAACCCACAAAGTGATTTAGTGACCACCAACACTGTTATAATATATACAGTAACGTCCAAAACTAAGGGATAAAATTCTAAAACCTAATATTTGTTAGAAATAACAACTGTGAAAAGCTGAACTTTTGACAACTGGTAGTCGTTATCATCCATAATAACATACTAAAATTTGAATCATTTGCAAAGGATAGTAAAAGAATTATAACAATTATTTATTTTCAAATTTGGAACGTCCAAAAGTAAGGGACAAAATTGAGAAAAACAATGTAAACAGCCAAAAAAACAATAAAAATACATGTACAATCAATATTTAGTAAATGAGCCCTTGCTCTCAATGACAGCTGCACATCTTCGACTACAAGAACGAATCAGTTCTTGACAATCCTCGATACTAATTTTAGACCATTCTTCTTGAAGCTTCACCCACAAATCCTCCTTGTTAGTGGGATTTCTTTCCATAACCTTCACTCCTAAGTTCTTTCAAAGATTTTCTATAGGATTTAAGTCAGGACTTTGCGGTGGCCAATCCATAATTTCGAAATCTTGCTCGCTAAGGTAACCCATTTCCACCTTTGCCTTGTGACTTGGGGCATTATCTTGCATAAAGGTAGCCCTATCGAAACCTGAATTCTGTATGATTGGCACAACATGATCTTGAACAATGTTTTTATAGATCTGCGCGTTTGTAACCGGACAGGAGGCGTTGTACCTTGGCTCGAAAACATTCCAAATACCATGACACTTCCGCCCCCAAACTTGTTTTTTCCATCATTTCCAAATAAATTAAATTTGCTTTCATCACTGAAAAATACTTTTGCCCAATTTTCATATGTCCAAATTACATACCTGCTTGAAAACTCTAATCTCTTCTTCTTATTCTTCGAACTAACAAGTGGTTTCTTCGTTGGGGTTCGATTAAACAGCCCTATTTCTTGCAGTCGTCTAGAAACAGTCTGTCTTGACACATTAACATATGAGGTACTATTCATAACCCTTTTAATTTCTGTGCAAGACTTAAAACGGTCCGTTAATGACATACGCTGCATTATTCGATCTTCTCTTGCCGAAGTTTTGCGGGGTCTACCGGTTTTAAAAGCACTAACTATTTTGCCAGTATCATTGTAGGATTTAACAATCCTGCCTACAACACTCTTGGAACATTTCACTTTCTCTGAAATCTCTCTAATGGTGTGCTTTTCCTTGTGTAACTTCACAATAGCTTGTCTCACAGAGTAATGAAGTTTTTGGCGTTTCGCCATGGTGCCGGCTGATGCAACGTTTACAAATGACTAAGTAAGACGTATTCTTTAAAGGAAATTAAAAAATTTGAATATAGCATACTGTTTACATTGTTTTTCTCAATTTTGTTCCTTACTTTTGGACGATCCTATTTTGAAAATAAATAAATAATTGTTATAATTCTTTTTCTATCCTTTGCAAATGATTCAAAGTTCAGTGTGCTATTATGGATGATAACGACTATCAGTTGTCAAAATTTCAGCTTTTCACAGTTGTTATTTCTAACAAATATTAGGTTTTAAAATGTTGTCCCTTAATTTTGGACGCTACTATATATATATATATATGAAATGAATATAACTTTGACAAAAGTATGTTTTTTTATCAATATTCAGTTTATAAGCATGAGTCGTATGAAATTTTGGAATAATTTCAATATTTTGCCCTTATCTTTTTCAGAAGAGTATGAGTACTGGGCCATTAGCCTAACGAGTAAAATGTTCAACAATGGTCCAGGAAACTGGGGTTAAATCCCATGTCGAGTCATACCAAAGACTTAAAAAATGATACTTGATGCCACCTTGCTTAACACTCAGTATTTAATGATCAAGGGTAAAGTGAAGAAATCCAGGGAATGGAGTTGCGCCCCCCTACACCTCGGTGTAGTAGCTATTGAAAAGGGAGCCTTTGGGTCACCCTCGACTAAGGTCACCAACTCTACTTTACTTTTACATATATATATATATATATATATATATATATATATATATATATATATATATATATATATATATATATATATATATATATGCATGTTTTATTGAATAGTGAAGACACATTTTGTCTGTATAATTTAATTAAGATCCTTTCGAGTTTTCTGATAAGTGTCTTGGTTTCAGGTTGGAATTAGTAGATTAATTTAACAAAATTGTCCCGAGTGCTTTAGGACCCTTCATAGGCCATTATCAGGGGCTGCTTGCATGTGTAAAGAGTGTTGTTTATTTAAATGAAGGTTTAAAACTTTTTAAAATAAAACTTTTTAAAATTCACCCACAACTCAGTTTTATCCAACTCTGCTTTTGCATATTTTTGTTGTTATAAAAAATTTCAATAACTTTGAGTCTTCGGTATGACTCGACCTAATATTGAACCCAGGTCTCCAGGACCATTTGCAAACACTCCAACCATTATGACAATAGGCCTGTATAAGACTTATCTTTATTTGTACATATTCATATCGTTGGCCACAGTTTAACAATTGTTGAGTTTGGTAGGAAAGAATACCTAATGTTATCAAGTTTGACTGAATATTGTTTCACAGGAAACAATGAAATTCTGTTATTATGCTATTACGTTCACTTTCGGGCAAATACCCTTGGAAAAGGTTTGAACATTCTTATCCTTCCAGCTATGGGTTAAATAGTACCACTACTGTTCTAGGAGAATAGCTTTGGTATTAAATAACCAACAAAGGTTGATATGCCACTAAACAAAGAAAGCAAATCAACCAGTGAAGAAAATAAAATTCCTTCTTTCACAAAAGGTTTCTTTTTACAATAGAATAGAAAGCAAGATAAGAAATGCATAAATAAAGAATTTTAAAGATAAAATTTATAAATTGCTGTATTTCAATATTTAAATTGAATACATCTGGTTGGAAATCAGACTTTTCCTAAACTGCTTGCTTACCAAGGCTATAAAATCCAACTTATCCTACTGTTTTATTATATTTATTACAATATAATATCAATATATATAAATCTAATCTACTTTCACTTTTACTTTCACTTTCATTTTTTCAATATTCCGGTAAAAAATTCAAAAACCAAGCGATTAGAAAGCCCTTTTCTGTGTATTCACGTTATTATGCGCAGTAATATATATATATATATATATATACACGTGTGTGTGTGTGTGTGTATGCATGTGTGCGCGTGTGAGCATGTGTTTTGCAAAATTTATATATATATATATATGTATATATATATATATATATATTTATATATGTGTGTGTGTATTTTGTGAAATTTATATACATATGTGTGTGTGGGTGTGCGCACGCGCGCTCGTGTGTCTGTATATTTTGTAAAGTTTATATATATATATATATATGTGTGTGTATGTGTGTGTATGTGTGCGTGCGTGTGTGTATTTTATGAAATTTATATATATATATGTGTGTGTGTGTGTGTGTGTGTGTTGTGAAATTTATATATATATATATATATATATATATATATATATATATATGTGTGTGTGTGTGTGTGTGTGTGTGTGTGTGTGTGTGTGTGTGTGTACGTGTGTTTTGGGAAATTTATATTTATATATAAATATATATGTGTGTGTTTGTATGTGTTTTGTGAAATTTACATGTATATATATATATGTGTGTGTAAGTGTGTTTGTGTGCGCGTGTGTGTGTGTTTTATGAAATTTATATATATATATATATATATATATATATAAGATTTAACAAAACACACACGGGCGCACACACTAACACACGCGCGCACGCACTATGTGTGTGTGTGCATGCCCGCGCGTGTGTTAGTGCGTGCGCGCGTGTGTTAGTGTGTGCGCCCGTGTGTGTTTTGTTAAATTTATATATATATATATATATATATATATATATATATATATATATATATATATATATATATATCCTCTACTTTTACGTTTACTTTCACTTTTCCTTTTGCAATATTCCTGTTTTAAAGTCTCAAAAACCAGGCTATTAGAAAGCAATTTGCTGTGTATTTACATTTAAATGCGTTGTACAATATATATATGATTGAAGAAAGAGAGAGAGAGAGAAAGAGAGAGGGTGAGAGAGAGAGAGAGGAGGGATGAAGGGAGATAGAGACGGAGAGACTGAAAGACAACATAATACAATACTAATACCTGCATATATACGAAAACTACGACTACATTGTGAATAACGATCTATGAATGGAAAGTCAATTTAGCGTTCTCTCTGCGACACGCAGTCGGTATTTACACGCACGTGAATTCCACAGAGCACGAATAATCCATTTCAGTTGGCTAGATAAATAAATCTTCGTAGTAATTCACTTGGATAATAACTTTATTGATATAATATTATTTAAACACAGAACACCGTATCGTATATTGAAGATTTTGATAACTTCAAAATAGACGTAGGAAACCAGAATGTCTTTTCTCCTCCCCCACTGCCAAATTGTATCCCGTTTAAAGACCTGACTGGCGAAGAACACATCATCAAATTATAAACAGATTTCTACGGAAAAAAAAAACTCGTGGTTAGCATCGTTGGAAATGAACACGACAATCGAATTTCAAATTCTGGAAGAGACTATTTGGACTTCATATAGAGCTAACATTCATACTTTTCGCTATTTCGAAGGCAAACAATCTCGTCCAGGATTTGAACTCGGGTCACCGTATCCATTTTTTACGACCATAACCGTAACACAACGTGCACCTCCTTTATAAATTTCATATATTATTGTCTTGAGTTTGACAAGGCAATCTTTTCTGACCAATATACGCCACTCTTGTAGATGTGTAGCGGTAGTTTCTTGAGTTTTGGATTTGATCGTGGCTGTTGACCAATGAGGTTCATCCACCCAACATCCGGTGTAGCTCACCTTTGACCCACTTTTAGATTCACCCGTTTAGCAACACATTCATCAATCAATGTTATGCGCCTGTGTGACTAGTATAACACTCACCTCCTAAAACCAAATACTCCACCACAGGTAGAGTGTGGCGAAATGGCAAGCTTTAAGCAGAGTACAACAAATTTTGAATTAAGTTTTCCTTCTCCTAAGGTGGTTACCTTACCAAGGTTAAAGATTCCAGTCTACCCTGTTATTTAACCGTAACTGGTTTGAATTCAGTGTTTTTAAAGTCTAATTGCCCTTCTAAGATAAGATAATCGAGTCTATTCTACATTCACCTATATCTGGAGTGAAGGAAAGAAAAGATGGGTTCATGCCTTTCCCAAGAGTATTTGCGCTATATCCAAACAGCCTTTACCAGGATTTGAACTAAGTTCTTTGAAATATAAAACGAAATCCCTCGCCATAAAACAATCATTTCTCTGGACGCGTCAGTGTTGGTCGACAAGCAAGGACTTACTGAGATCAACTCTAATATAGTTTGGAAGGCTTACAGGGAGCGAAGAATGATGGGGATGGACGGGGAGAGAGAGTCAGGGAAACCCGTGTAGTCAGCGTGACTTGATGATGATAAAGGGTACTAGTTAGAGTTTCACCAGATCTGTTTTATGAGGATAATGAGCAAAAAAAAAAAAAAAAAAAAAAAGAAAAGAAATCTTTAGAAATACCTACACACAAAAAAACACGAAAATATTAACGTACAATGAACGCGATTATCTAACCTCCATACATAAAAGAACCATAGGTGGGTTGATATGCCATTAAAATCAATCAGTAAATAACGGTCAAAAAGTTTCTGTCCGTTTGCTCTTCTCCTCCCCCCCTCTCTCTCTCTTTATATATATATATATATATATATATATATATATATATATAGCTATCCCCTGCATGGAAACTACTTGGCCCGATCATCACATAGGTGAGAAATTGATCGTCACCAAGCGTCGTTGACTATGTGTCTACGCTATCCAAACTTAAATGGTTCCAAGTATTTCTATGTATCACTAACAATTCAATTAAACATCTGTCATTTACTTCCACGCAGTTAAATGATCATACATGCTCTATCACCAATACTTGGTTACTCTTTTATTCATAAATACCTTAAACTATATATATATAAATATATATATATA
>CAUZXS010001699.1:92500-163591 GCA_963585895.1 Sepioteuthis lessoniana | reverse complement strand
GCAATTTTAATCACGTCAGATAAAAATTCAGCTTTTAACTAAGATATAAACATAGTCATGCCACTATATATATATATATATATATATATATATATATATATATATATATATATATATATATATATATATATAGATAGATAGATAGATATATATGAGTGTTGATATATATATAGATAGATAGAAAGAGAAGATAAATAGAAGCTAGTGTTAATGTGCTTGTGCGTGTGTGTGTATGTGTGTTTGTGTCCTTGCCACAGTGTATGCATATATGTATGTATGTGTGTGTGTGTGTGTGTGTTTCTATCTATGAATAATTCTAAATTCCATTTGAGTAATTTGTAACGCTAAACCTAATCTTATATAAATAAATATATATATATATAAAGATGTGGTTTATATATATATATATATATATATATATATATATATATATATATATATATATATATAATTTATTTATGTACTCATAAATATCTTCACACATTCAAATATGTAGATTTATTTACGTACAAATTATTTGTTCTGAATGATGGTTACTTTTTTATAATATATCAAGTTTGGTGATTTTATACGTGTTTATAAACGTAAGTTCTCTCCGCTATCAACAGTTGATTGAATAATTTGTGTTAGTGAAATCGTTATCTCTGTAATAACGACTTTAATGTTCATTGAATTTGAATTTTCCTTTACGTGAGTTTGGTACACCCACAAATACTGGTCGTATTGCAGAAATATTGTTTTGACAATGTTCCATATGTTTTAGGGTTAATTGTCTCGAATATTAGCATGCGATCTGTGGACATTTAACAGCACTTGAATAACGTTTAGAGATAGCGAATAACTACACACTTCAGATAGAATCAGCTGCGTAAAATTAAGTCATATTGATATGTATATACAAATATGTGAGTGTGTGTGTGTGTATACAAGATTTATTATATTGAAAATGTAGTTGTAAGTATCACTACAGAAATGAACGATATTTCTTTTTAGATAATTTACTTGTCATTTAATATCCTTATTCCACTGAGTTTTCCATTCGTTGAAGCACCTATGAAACTCTACTTTTGATATAATATGGAATCATATTGCCGTATTTCTTCTAATTGCCTCTACGTCCTTAAACCTTAACCTTGAGATGCAACTCCAGTTCAGGAAAAGAAAACGTCACATAAACAGAGGTCTGCCCAGTATACTGTGAAGCGAATTTGCCTCATAATTTAGGTTCAAATTGGCCATGATTCGTCTCGGAAAAAGCCTCTGTAGTGATACTTATTTTATCACAACTTGTGTATATAAAGGTTAATGGTTAACTTCGCTTTAATATTTTCAAAAAACATACCTTGAACTCTCTTCTCAGTATTTATCTGCATGCAAGAATATGCAAATCTTATTACTTGTAGCTAAAAGGACCTCACTGAGATCACTGCCTTGGATCACAATGCAAACTACGCACACAGACACACACATACACACTTACCACATTGCACCAATATAGATACACGCACTAACTGTATCGATACAGACACACACGCCACATGTACCTTCACAGACACGCACACTGCACATGCAGCGGCAAAGACACACACATGCATTACATGCATCGACACACATACCACATGCACCAACAAAGATATACACCCAACATATTCAGCGACACAGACATACATACGATATATAACGGCACAGACACACATATCACATACACCAGCACAGAGAACCAAACACATGCACCAAAACAAATAGAAAGATTCAACGACCACATGCACCGAAACACACACATTATGTACTGTCATAGACACAGATATCACATGCAACAAACTAGTCATGCTCTCACACACACACACACACACACACACACACACACACACACACACACACACACACACATAATCTGCTTCGTCACACACACACATCCACAAAATGCACTGACTCAAACACACACATACCACATATACTGACAGAGATACGCACACGTACCACAAGCTCTAACTTAGTAACAGACACACCCAACGCATGCACAGTCACAGATATATACACAACACATGTACGGACTTCCCCAGGCACCAGGGACTGTAGAATATACTGACTGCACTTTTGCAGAGACTCACCAACAAGTGTCCTAGATATGACACTAAACAATCTGATACAAGTGATGCTGGGGTTTTGGGTAAAGCGGAGTGCCCCTTCTCTACCATTATTACCAAGTCCACTCTGTCCCGGAATGGTTTTTTCTGAAAGGTCCTATCTATGGGTTAGATAGAACTAAAATGCATACTTAGGCTAAACTGAATTGCTTGAATTAGAACTGTTTGAATAAACTGAATAGCTTGAAACAGAAAGGTTTTTGACAATTAAGCTGTGTACTTACTTTGAAACTGCGTACTTATGCTAAACTGAATTGTTTAATGTAAAAAATATGAACTGTACATAAGAAAATCTATTCTTATTCTAAACTGAACTAGCTGATTTATAACTGTTTAACTAAATTGAATAGCTTGAAATGGAAATGTTTTTGACAATTAAAGTGTGTACTCATGTTAAGCTGAATTGTTTGAAGTATAACTGATTATTTGTATAAAAATGGATTTGGCATTAAATAATCTATAATGTTTGATATTCTATAAAACCCAAACAACCAACCAACATGTATGGTTACAGACACAGACACATCACATGCATCGATACAGTGACACACACACACAGGTATCCCCCATATATATCATCATTATCACCATCATCATGTCGTGCCGCCAGCACGGATATCCCTGACACTCTCTTGCCACTTCTCCCTATCATTCATCGCCTCTGGCAGGTCTTCAGGGTTACATCCTGTGTCCACACATAGCTGCTGTATGTAAGTTCGAGCTGGTCGTCCAGCTTTTGCTTGGCCATATGTGGAGGTCCATATATATATATATATATATATATATATGTGTGTGTGTGTGTGTGTGTGTGTGTGTGTATTTTCTCTTGACATCCCGAACTAATGCATTATACCAATCATACAAAATTATTTAAGAACACTTTCTTTGAATTCTTTACACAGGAAAAAAACCTGAGTAAAAATAAATGGACGGATAAATGCATCTTTTAGTTTTCTTGTAATATATTCATTTGGCCTTAAATTTTGATGATCACCTCAGTACGATTTTAATTAGTTAAGTTTTGATAAACCTAGATTCTTTCTAAGTGTATAACTGAATTTCAGTTTAAGCACATTAACATTTATCTGACTGGTTTGCTCCGTGAAAACACAGTTTTCCATTTGACAGAAACAAAACAGCTTATGAACTGGAGGAAGGGAGGAAACTGATTATGTTCATTACTTAAAAAGTATGAATTCATCACCACTTTGTTTTTTTTATCATCTTATGAACACAACCTGATGGTAAATTGCTGACCTGTGATAATTAGTCGTGTATTTTAAGTGTAAGTTAATGAGCTAAGTCTGTCATTGTCACAAATCATTAATATTATTATCAATTGACATTATAATAAGATTTCACACTTCAATTTTTTTTTTTGTCTTTGTAAAAACAATGAAGATATTCAAATATAAAGAATATATTTCCAAGATCAAAACAGGTTATTTTCAGTTATTTTGTCGCGACATGGAAATTGGATTGTGATATTGAGATTGAAGAGCTTACAAAGAAGAATGATAAACATGACAACGTGAATAAATTATTACAGTTATAAGTAAAGATTAAATATATAAGAATTTTCTATTTTACTAATAAGAATAATGATTGAGGAATTAATTGAAATTTTCAAAATAATAATTGAATTTCTAATCATAAAAGACATTCTTTAAATATTTTTTCTTCATTTGGAAATTTATCGTTACGGGGAATTAAAAATAGGTATTCTGACTTATTGAACTTTTTTCTAAAGATTACTAAATTTTTGGAAGACATTTCTTAATCAGATTAAATAATGATCGAGCTTAAAAAAATCAAATTGGAAGGTTTCAGAAAAAAAAAAGAAACATAAGTAAAATAATTCAAGTAGGCATTTTTGGTAACAATTAAATGAATTACTTTACAGATTTAGATCTTTATATATATATGGTATAAATCAAGTATAGTTTTGGTGAAAACGTTTTTGGTACAGTTTTATGCGAGAATATTGTAAAAAATGGGCGTTTTCAAAAAGCATAACAAACCAGAACAATATTAATCAACCAATCAGGATATATTTCCATCATTTGTCCTTGATGGCTAAGCACAATTCAACAAATATATACCAAACAGATTGTTGTGCCAAGGACAAATAACATAGTTACTTTAATACTATACACCAATGTGCGATTTGGGGAAGAGAAAGATTAATGCATTTCCCGGGAGTTTTTGCATGAAGTAATAAGGAAATAGTCTCTTCCAGGGATCGAACTCTAGAAGCTGACTCTATTGACTTACGACGCATCCAAATATTGTGAAGAGTTCATTTTCAGATTTGGGCTCTATCTTTGCGCAAAGTAGCTGACTGCATTAAATGCAGACATTTGTTAAAATATTACTGACATACCAAAATCAATTGGAATTAAAAGTTCCCCATTGTTGACATCGAGTAAACATAGATTTATCATTATATTGGTTGGCATATATGTATGTATGGATGCGCTCGGAGTATGTGCATGTGCAAATGAAAACTTATACGTAAAAATATTCTTGTTTTTATGGATAGAATACATTGTTCCTAAAAAATAACTCGTATATTGTATATTGATAGACATACATAAAAAGCCATTGACAAAAGCACACACACACACACACATATATATATATATATATATATATATATATATATATATATATACATACATATATATATATATATATACAAAATACACACGCACACATATAGTCTTTGTCCATGAGTGTGCATATATATATATATATATATATATATATATATATATATATATGTGTGTGTGTGTGTGTGTGTGTGTGTGTATGTGTGTGTGTGTGTGTTAGTTAATTGATATTACATTGTATCGATTTTCAATTGAAAACAACACCTAAAACAAAAACTTTATGCATCTCTCTCTCTCTCTCTCTCTCTCTCTCTCTCTCTCTCTCTCTCTCTGGATGTGTGTGTATATTTGTTTGTGTGCGAACATATTTGATTGCATGTTTAAACACAGTAAGAATACAGAATATAATACATAAAGTAATTGTTCATCTAATTTTATCATCGTATATATGTTTTAATAGGCACAAGAGTGTTTATTTGCTGAGCAAACACTTATCTCTTCATAAGTACATCTTGGTATCCAACAATTTCTATCGCCTTTCTCTCTCTCTCTCTCTCTCTCTCTCTCTCTCTCTCTCTCTCTCTCTCTCCCTCCCTCTCTCTTTCACTCTATCTTTTTTCTCTCTCAACATACATACATATATATATATATATATATATATATATATACGACTACAGATGTATCATGTTTTAGATTTCTGTCCTAAATTATTCTTGTTATTTTTCCTTGGACTGATTACCCGTATGAAATCATAAAAAAAATTCCTTATTCATTTAACCTTCTTCATTATATGATTTTTCAGAAATCATCCATATTCAGTTTATGTCGTTTAGATAACTGATTAACAATAAAATAGTGCTGTTGTGTATTTATTCATGTTTTGCTTTTATTCTCTACTGAAATTTACTGTTTACCTTGAAGGCTATATTCTATAATCTGACTGCTTTTAGAATAATTTGCATTTGTCTCATGACAGTATTTCATTATTTTATGCATCTAACCTCATACTTTAATATACAAATGCATTCAGGCCGGTATCGAGTGCAAGTACGTTTAGCCCAACTGATAGATTTGCATACTGTGGATTCCTTGCATTTTTAAGTGAGGAAGCAAGTTTGAACCCAAAGGGGAATTTCATTTCATTCACTATAAGATAGATGGTTCCCTTAACTAAAAGCTATGTATAGTAAATAAATTATGCGAAAAAATGAATATCTATGTAAGATTCTTTCGTTGAATTCTCATCTATCTTTATTCATTGAACATTTTTGAATGAACTGTTATTTTGCTTATCTGAGTGTTATTTGTATATATGCAAGTGTGCGAGCGCTCGCGCGCGCACACACGCACACACACACACACACACACACATATATATATATATATATATATATATATATATATATGTCCCCTAATCATTTTAAAATATACAAACAATTAACCCACATGCACATCGAATATACGTTTGTTTGTGTTATAGATTTTTACACGTATGTAATTTCCATTGACATACCCAGTATACAAAAAGAGGCAATAATGCATTATATATATATATATATATAGGTGTGTGTGTGTGTGTGTGTGTGTGTGTGTGTGTGTGTGTGTGTGTGTGTGTGTGTGTGTGTGTGTGCATTTACCAAACAACTACGACAAAAGCTTTACAACCTGTTTGAAAGCTCTGTTTTTATTCTATTTAACTGATTTCCACACCAAGGTTAAAAAACCCAGTCTTGCCCACTATTTATCTATGGCTTGAAGGAATATATGATGTGTGAAATCTAAACATATTTGTCAAGGTATTCAACTTTGGACGCCGAATCCATTTTAGCAAACGAAAATCGATATATCTATGTGAATACACCCCCCATATATATATACATATATATATACGCCCACACAAACACAATCATATATATATATATATATATATATATATAGATATATATATATATATATTGTTTCTGGTGGACAATCTTTAATGTAGTGATTAGTCAAAACTACATTATGAAAAAAAAAAAAGTTTATTTTAATGTTGCAACTTATTCTAGTTTTATAACTGCATCTTATCATGTGAAAATCCTCCAAATTGCAATGTCACCTGAATATTGATAATTTTTTTTGCGGAATATAAAGCTGTTTCATTGAATGGCTTTATTTTACATGCAAATTATATTCCCATATATTATACTATATCAAATTGTTATAGACTTAAACACTCTTCTATGTATGCACCTTTTTATAGCTGCAAGTCTTATATCTATGAGTACATCCAAAAATTGGTACATTGTTTTGAGATAAATTGAATATTTCTATTATACGTTATTTTCTATCATTTACTTTGTTGTGATTCTCTAAACGCTGATCTTATGTGCAAATAAATGAATTATTCTATTTACGTAATTTCATGATTTTAATTTTATAATGTCAACCCAAGGCAAATTGTACAATTTAGATGATAGATTTATCTTCTCTGCCGTTGTGCTTTAGTGAATTGAAAAAGGCATTAATCAGATTTTGTTTAAACGGTAACTGTTCCATGATTGATTAATTTGACATTATTTACAAAGACGTTTGTCATATTTCCATATAAATCAACTCAGAAATCATTTTAATTTCACTTTTCTTGTCTCGATGACATTTTAAAACAGAACCAAATTTTATTAGAATTATGGATTCTTCTGATGTGTATGTTTGCTGATTTTCTCCACTTCAACACCTTTTAAGTAGTTGAAGCCAAAATCGAATTAGTTTTTTTTAAGTGATATGAAATACGGATAGAACACGAAAAAAACAAAAGGTAACTGAACTTATGTCTGTTTTAGAAAATAATCATATACATATGAATTAAGTAAATAAGTTTGTTTTTTCATGGGTAAATATGATTTAGGTTAGAAGTCCAAAGAAAACACTGAAATAATTCTTATGGTGAATTTCAAAGTAACGACACTCGGTCGGTGTCTAGTTGAAGACGCTGACCGTTTAACCTTCCAAAAAAGAGATATATTGTATGCATGTATATATGAATACAAATACATATATATATATATATATATATATATATATATATATATATATATATATATTATCTTAGGTAACTCTGTTGGTGTTCTTTACTTTTGGCTAGACATTGCAGATCTTGTTGATTATTTTCAAACTTTGCTGATGTTTTTACCTTTTTAGTTTTTGACTGAATTCCCCCACGCCCAGATATCAGTTTGGGGAATATTTTTTTTATTTAAAAATTGCATCATCTGCTTTTTTATTTCTTTTTTGATTTTCACCTCGCCAGAGCTATAGAAATAGGTAATATATATATATATATATATATATATATATATATATATATATATATATATATATATATATATATATATATATGGCATATTAAGCGTTGTATCTTAATGCCATATCAGATCAGATAGATAGATAGATAGATAGATATGTATGTATGTATGTATGTATGTATGTATGTATGTATGTCAATCTCCTCGCTATCTATCTATATATATTCATATATATATATATATATATTAATCTCATAAGTGATGTAATCCTATGGACCCCCACTTATGGCCGAGCAAAAGCAGGACGTCCAGCTCGAACATGCATACAGCAGCTATGTGAAGACGGGATGTAGTCTAGAAGACCTGCTGGAGGCGATGAACGATAGGGAAAAGTGGCGAGAGATGGTCAGGGATATCCGTGCGGGTGGCACGACATGATCATGATGATAGAGTATGACATTAGAATGATTCTGGTGGTTACATTCCTCACAGCTCTAGCCAGTCTCAGTGTGGTATTATTTGTTCGAGTACCATATAGTGTTCAAATAGTTCTGTTTAAAAATTATTTATATTCTAACGTGTAAAAAAACCTCTGAAGAAACAACTGCACAAAAAAATGTACATACGATGTACAATAAATGCCATTCTCTCATTTTAGGCATAAAATAAGCGTAGACGGGTTGATCTGCCATTGAAATCATTCAATCAATGAATTAATCATTTGAGAGCAGCGATAGCTTTTCAACATGGAAGATTGTCACAATGCAATTTTCTTGCATTCCTACCAATTTCCCTCTCAAAAATAATCTTCCAAATTATGAACTCAAAACATAGGATATGAATCTAAAGAGAATGTATCATATTTATTGAATGTTTCTTTTCTTTCTTTTTTTCTTTTTTTAGAAAGGGACGTATACATAATCTTAGCATAACGGTTAGAGTCGTAGAAAATCGAATCAGTGATCTACGTCGAAATTCTGTATTTCAATCCAAGCCAATGCCATTGGCAAAGCCATGAATCCATCAGTTTCCCTCCAGCAATGAGACCATTGAAGAACAAATTGATTTCGCGAGCCTTGGTGAAGTAAACAGTCTAAAAGAAAGAAAACTCTGAGAGTCAAACAGACTGTGTCCGCTTAAAAAATCACCCTGATAATTTGGATTTATTCCTACATGTTACTTGTAATTAATAAATCTAAAGCCTGCCTGAATCGAAAATATTATGACAGATTTTTGGGTGTTTCTATGAGGGATCATATTAATATAAATTTGTAATCTTGAATATTCTTGAAAAAGGTATTGAAATATCTGACCTGCATATAGACGAAAATATGATACTGATCTTAAGGATACAATGAAATTACGTCCCGTCTTTCGAGGCTAATCGAAAATATTTTGTTAGATCTTATGTTTAGGTGAAGAAGTATCTTCATTTCACAATGATTTTTTTAATAGTGTTCTTTTTTATACGACGAAAACCTTCCGGTGAATCTTATTCATTTTTTTTGATTATCTGATTAGTTATGTTTAATTAAAAATCATTATAATTAGTTCTTTTTTTGGTTTTGAAGAGCGTCAATTTAAATTCTGTTCTGTTATATCTTTGTAACTGTTTTCCGTTAACAATTTGAGGATCAGTCTTGATGAGAATTATCTTTCTCCATGAAGAACAAAAACTCCTTTTTTTATGTTAAAAGCGTCTGGGCAAAACAAATGTGCATTACAAATTAAATAGCTGAAACTCAAACTGTTTGGCTATTTAAAAAGGACAGAGAAACAAACTATTAGTAATTAGTAATACAGATTCTTAAGCGCTTGTTTGGAGCTTGGGTGAAAATTTTGACATTTTAGTTATCATATGAGTTTTGATTAGTTTTTCCTCACGCTGTATGAAAATGTTATTACTAGTATTACGTCTGAGGTTCCTGCTTTCTAAACCAGTTTTGTTTTAGGATTTATTTTCATATTTGTAGATAAATTAGGTATTAATATCACAAATATTGCTATCATTTTCAGTATTAATAGAATTTGAAAATGACCTTCACAGATTATTAAATAAGTTCTGCTCATTTAAGAATCCACTTTGAACTTTAACGCTTACCATATGACCTGCTTGGATTAATTTAACCAATAATTAATTTTCTAATGATATAATCATTCCTGTTGAAAATTTGAATGCTGTGACCTACGTGTGTACAACTTCTTATTATAAATGGGAAGTGAAATAATTGCACATTATTAAGGTGTGACGTATAATTCAACATCCATTAGATATTTAAATATTACACATTATTTGGCAAGATCCTGCGTTACAAATTGAAAAATGTATTTCACTGACTTTTAAGTGATTTCCTAAAGGCTCGGTAGTATTTCAAATAATGTCTTTTTCAAGAGTTGATTAGCTTACTCTGGTTCAAGTCTAATATTTTTGGCTACACATTAACGATTAGATACACTGTTGATAATTTGCGTGACTAATGTGTAAAGCATTGCTTTACGGCCGGAATTCAATTTCATGTCTCGTATTCATTTTAATGTTTGACACACGGTTATCTTGCAGGTTTATTGAACAAAAAACATTTTATTTCCCGTTATTTATCCACTGTACAGCCATGAATGTGGTATAAAGTAACGACGTTGGAATATTCTTTGAGACTTTATAAAATAAACATTGCATTGATCTTTGCTTTATTGACTGATTTTAAGTGCATGTCATACAGTCTAGGATGATATTATGCATTCATTGTGAGTTTATATTTATATTATATGTGTTGTAGTTTCTTATGATTTTATTTTATTTTTTGCACGCGTTCCTGTTGATTTGAAATGAGTTTTTATCAGATCTATTTGACCCATAATTAGGAGCCTAATTGTTACTGCTACTCCGAGTCAGAGTGATCCATGAAATAATGATAATAAAGGGTAATCTTCACTCCATCTGATCCCTAGAAGTTGAACCTCCGGTTTAGATACAGTTTAGAATCGCCTTAGAGCACCATTTTCGAGTGGGTATTACATATTCGTAGAGATACACGTCTACATAGTCAAAACTCCTTAAACTGAACTAAATGATCCGTTGGATCCCTTGTTATTATCCTTATCCTCCTTTAGCATCATTCAGTTTCTTCAAAAAAGCTAGTAAGATTAAAAACGATTCGCTAACTGTTTTATCAACTGCATAACACAAATCACTAGCTGATATAATTAAAGTAAACTTAATCTGGATGGAGGCCAGAAATATAGATCTCTACAGGAAAATTGGGCCTATAACTTCTTTGCGAAATTAATTCATCATGAATTGCTTCGTAGCGAGACAGTGTTGTTCACTAATTATTATCTGTCAAAAGAAAAAAAAACAACAGTTTTTAGGGGCTCATTATTCTAATCATCTGACGGGCCAAGTAATAAATCCTATGTCGTATCTAGTTGTTTTCTAATCTAGTTTAAGAGTGTAAAAGGCTATTTGTGGTAAATCACAATACTATAAATTTCTATCATGAATTGATATTTATACATAGTTTGTCTACAAAAATTAGACTTCCTTAAAAATCTATGATAAGCCTATTCAAGTTAGTGACATACTCATATCATTTTACAGAAAAAAAAAACACTTGAAGTTTATAGTTAAGGATTTTAACAGCCTTAGATTTTTCTATTGTAAAGCGAAAAAATGTTTCCCTCAGGAATAAAGATATATTATTTAATTTTGGCAACAACTTTCTCTAAACTTGAAAAATAAAGGTTGGAAATAGCAAGCTACTATAGGTTCCAGTAATAAACTATATATTTTCCACAAAACTGTGTATGAAGAATGTCTTGATCTAAGCCATTTTTTAAAATAGAATTTAGAAACCATCTCTCAACATCTTGTCATTTACTAAGTTCTACTTTGTCTGGCACAGAGACTCAGTGTGCTTATAGTATCTGGTGTGGCTTTAGTGGTCAACTATTTAAGTACGGAACAAGCTCAAAGTTAGTTAACTCCACTTACCTGAAGAGGACCAGCGCTTTCTGGTTGACTTAACGTTTAGTCAATCACTAGGTATTATTTACAAAGCTTTGCTTAGATGCAGCACACAGATGTCAGTTTTACGATAACCATTGTTGCCTAAATAGTCACCCATCTAAGTTATTATTAGACTCAACGCTGCTTACCTTCACAGAACAGTTTCTTTGAAGTGCCTCTTGTTTTTAACTTGCTCTCGAATAAAAATAACTTTATTTCTCTTTCAAATTGTAAAATGCTGGACAACATCGAGGACTCACAAAGCTTAATCTTTTAATATCATAAATAAAATATTGGAAGGTCATGATTTCAGCATGCATACATGATCCAATGGACTATAATCCTTCAATTCTGGATTTGGCTTTATATAGAAATACCACGATAGCAAAGCATCTTCTTTCTAAGGAATATTCCCAGATATATAAGAAATCCTGCTTTATTAATCCGATAAACTATGACGGGAACAGAAGAGTGGGATAATCTGCAAGATAAGCATCTCTTGCTAAAAGGATTTCTGAAATTGGCTCAGTTTGCTTATTAAGCTTGTAAAATCAGCGAACTAAGATAACATGCTGATTTACTGCGCTTGAATTAATTTTGAAATATGTTTAATTGTACTTTGTTGGTAATGCATTGTTGCAATTTTGTTTATATTATCACTATATATATATATATATATATATATATATATATATATATATATATATATATATATATATATTAGAATTTAGAAAATAAATAAAACTTATGTTATTACTTCTTCAGTGCTCAATATCACAGGAAGATTCACTATAAACTCGAATACTGACAGATGGTTAAAAACCAGTTTGAACTTTGAAAAATAGCTTTTAAAGAAGGTAAAATTTTACAGTCCTCCAAATTCCATTTTTTTTCACTATATATTTCAGGATAAGACGATCTTTAGATGCTTGGTTAGAAACAAAAATCAATTAAAGTTAGCTGTAACATTAGTATTGTTTATTGCAAGTGGACATTTTTATCATGGCCCAACATTTTTATTCATCTTGTTATATAGAAATTAGTAACTTACATCTACTTATCTGTTATTAATTGTATGATCTTTAAGATATCTGGCTAATTTTTGAGGGGTATATTCTCTTTATTAATGTATTCTAATTTCTATGAATGGATATGCTACTGAAGAAAGTACTGCTATAGACGGCGAAACATTATCTAAGAGAATTTGTATGAATCCTCTCACTTACTATATGTATATAACAGGCTGAAGTCCATGGGTTATGTTGAGCTCTTGAAATAAGTGATTGATTCGTTGACATATAAAAAATAACAGATTGTAGAAAGTCAGTGATTAAATCATTTCCTCACTAGACTTCGTTATGAATTATAGGAATTCAATAAGACCTATAAAATCAGTTTAGATTCTGGTTTGCTTACTAAAAATTATAAATCGATGAATTCAACGTATAAACGATAATAGTAACCATTCAATTATCTATTAAAAGAAACAGTTCCTGTGGTGTAGGAGCTAAAGTGCTAGTCTATGTCATCGTCTTAAGCAAGTTCGAGCTCTAATCAACTTATTACATTCACTTTCCAGCTAATACCCTTGGGAAAGATATGAACCCATTTATTCTTCCGACTATGTGTTAAAGAGTAACTCTACTCTTCTCCTATAAGGATGTCTCTCATATTAAATGACCGTTGAAGATCATTAAATAAAGATTCCAAACCAAACCATTTCATGACTGTGAACGCCATTAAACAGAGTTTCCAAACCAAGCAATTTCATTAATTTGAAGGTTATTAAACAATGATTCCAAACCAAATCAAATCAATCAATTAAAATCATGTCAATTTATAATTTAAAGAAATTTAACCAACAGAGAGTTGATTTTGGAAAATCAACAGAATAGTGGAAGAGATATGCAAGTTGTATTACCTCCCATAAAATGGTGAAACACAGGAAAAAATTATCTACGTGTTACAATCTACTACAGAATAAGGTATATAATGAAAGAGAAATAAATGTGCAAATGAATATCATTCATGTATATCTTTCGATTACAGGGTAAAATCTATTATTGCAGGATTGAACATGAAGTATATGGCCCACTATCTAGGTTTGATTTGGTTTGATTTAATGTCATATCAATTATTGTAGGTTATTCTTTGCTAAATCAGATTGATACATATATAGATTAGATATATATTATTTGTCAACATAAGTAGAAAAAGTTAAATATTTCCTAATATAGTTATCTCTCACTAACAAGTTAATCAAACATCAGCCATTTGATTAAGCACCTATATGATCAAACAGTTCTAGCATAAGTGATTTCTTGGCACTCAGTTAAAATGTCAAACAATTCTATTTGACATATCGGTAGGAAACTATCGGTACTACCACTCGGGGCGAGAGTGGACCCGATGGGCCACTCTGCATTCCCCAAAGCTTCAGGTTTACTGAAGCCTCACCATCACATTGTTTGGTGTCATATACAAGGCTCTCATTGGGTCTACTTACCCCTTTACAGATATTCAGCAGGTAGATTCTACAGCCCTAGCTGACTGGTCTGGTCTACCACCTAGAGAATATATATCAATACGTACACAACATAAAATACAATATTTAACATTCAGTGATCCATAACAAGAAAGGTTAAATTACAGTACGCAGGAAATTACTGTATATCGAATCTTAGAGACGCGTGTGGTTAAATGGTTGTCGTTGTTGGAAATGGACGAGAGGCTGTGTGCATTTCATATAGCATTAATACCCTCAGAAAAGGTAGGAATCAAACTTTTCACTGTAGTTGAGCTGAGTAGATTCTATAAACTTGGTATGGCAACTGGTCCGAGAAAAGAACAATTCTGAATTCACCTTATTAAACCCCATTTAAATATTGAGCTGATGCTACGTTCAGATCATTTGAAGGTTTTGAGTAAACTCATATGTACAGAGTAAAGTTTATCTATGTCAAAAAGAAATTTAGAACATAGCAGAAAAATTACGAGGGTTTATTTTTTCAGATAATTAGGCAAAACACTGAATAGAAACTTTTTCGTTTGTTATGCCTAAATGTAAAATATAGTAAATTGTGAAAACTAAAGCAATACCCAACTATCTATCAGTTGTGTATATGTTGATTACTGTGTAAAAGTTTGACCTTAGTAGAAATTTTCATTGCTGTCTAATTAATTTTGGAAATTTAGAGATTACCCCGAGGACATGGACATCAGCCAAATATATATTCCATAAAAATTAGTTTGGTTTCTTTGTTTTCTGGCATATCAACCTTCAAGAGTTGCTTAATGATAAATTCCTCTTTTTATATGAACAGCTGTGATACTATTTAAGCAATAACTGGCGGGGGGATAAGGAGATCCATACCTTTCGCAAAATGATCCAAATAGTGCCACTGGGTTTCGACCGCACTTGCTTCGAGATCGCACTTTTGTCGTTACACCACGAGGACTTCATCTGAATTCATTTAGAGAAATACAGAAAACAAAACAAATTACTCTAAACATCAACTGTACGGAAGCAAACATAAAGGCACTCGGTGGGGAGAAACATTTTTGACATCAAATATCATACATCATTTAGTGCTACTCAAGAGGCATCGTTGTTGTTTGCATAGCACTGACATCTATTTTGCTCTGCAGACCAGTGTTTCTCAACTTTTCCTTCCTAGTGATCCATTTTGAGTGCAAAAAAATCTGAATCACATAAGCAGAAAAAGAAATTCCATGTTACAGGAAATACATTTCTTTTACAAAAGTAAATTATAAAAGAAAAGAAATAACCTAAATGAAACCTACACTGCATCTGATGTTTATATGTTTTCTTATTATATTGCGTTTTCAAAACTTCGTTAGCTTTAGGCGTAAGTCTTTTCAATCTGCAATAAATTACGTTTCTTTGTGAGTACATTATTTACAGCAGAAAATACCACCAACTCCAAGCCTACTTTAAAAATTTCCCAGGCCCATTTGTGAGCCTAAAGGCCTACATTGTAAATCACTGGCCTAGACGTAATCACTTCCTTATCTAAGTTGCTCAGTTCAGTCTTCATTTAGTCTTCGAATTCTATGATAAAAAGCCTCGGTCTCAATTCTTTCTTATCACACCATGTAATCAATTGAATGTGTATTGGATTCATCAGAACATTGGTTTATTAGGCAAAACAAATAACATTAATTTTTCATCAATTGTTTACAATAATGAAAAAGAATTATATGGTTCATTTTTTTATTTGTGTATAACTAAACTGTTTACTTAGAATATTTACTTTAACACAATGAATCATTGTATAACTGATATCTCTTTTTGTCGAATTTAAAAACAACCAAAATTGTGTATCCATTTTAAGGTTCATGAGAGAACACGATTATTGTCAACCATTTAAATCGATATAAGTCCCATTCCTGCAGATATAAGAGCAAATATCTACAAGTTTCACAACAAATAAATACTTATTCACCACAGTTTTCATGTAATGATATGGGAATAAAAAATGAGATTGCTTTGACTGCAATATAACTATGTAGTCGAACCTCTTTCTTTCGCCATAAATGGACACATTTGGTGAAAGAAGAATATCTATCTATCTATCTATCTATCTCTGTATATATATATATATATATATATATATATATATATATATATATATATATATATATATCATCATGTCTCGCTGGTAGCACGGATATCCCTGACCCTCTCTCGCCACTCCTTCATATCGTTCATCGCCCTAGGCAGGGCTTCAGGACAATATCCCGTATCCTCGCATGGCTGCTGAATGTATGTTCGTGCTAGTCATCCTGCTTTTGCACGGCCATGTGTGGGGGTCCATAAGAGTACATCTCTTATGAGTTCGTCCCTGCTTCTTCAGCAGTATCCTGCATGTCTGGTTCGTCTAACTTGAATAGTTTTCGTGATAGGAGGCAGGTGTCCGTACAGTTGGTGTCTTATGGGGTGTTGCCGCCAGGACTTGTTCAAGATTGCTTGCAGCATTCTTGTGTAATTGCCGTCTCGCTTCTTCTCCAGCCGTTTTGTTAGAGTCCATGTAGTGCACCCATATAGCAGTATCGATGTGACCGCTGCCTGGAAGAAACTGCGTTTCATTTTATCGGTTAGGTCTGATTTCCATATAATCTATAGCCTATTGATAGCTGCTCATGCTTTCGTTAACCTCGTGTCGATGTCCTTTTCGGTTGATGCGACGCTGCCTCCTAGGTAAGTGAATTTGTCTACTAGTTTAAGAGGGGTTCCGTCTAGAGTGGAGATGTCCTCCGTTTGCTTATAGCACATATATTCCGTTTTGTGTGCATTAACATAGAGGCCTATGCCTGCGGCTGCTCGTTCCAAACTATGCAGTACTGTTTCGGCTCGGTCGGGTGTATTTGCCAGTATCGCTATGTCATCGGCGTAGTTGGCGTCGGTAATTGTTTTTGCGGGATACCTTCTGCTTCTTTTCTTCGTCAGCTCGAAGCCATTCTCTCTGATTTTGTCAATCGATCCTCTAAGTACGTAGTCTAGACAAATGATAAAGAGGTACGGAGCCAGCGTGTCCCTTTGTAATACTCCTGCTACAATGTCGAAGTATTCTGTGTCTCCATCTGGTGATCGTACTTTTACTTTGGTGCTTCTATAGAGAATCCTTATTGCTGCTACGGTTTCTTTAGGTAAGCCGTACGCTAGTAGGATTTGTTCCATTTTTCTTCTGTGAATGGAATCGAAGGCCTTGGTAAAGTCGACAAATATTAATGTCGCTTGTAGGTTTTTTGCCTGTACACCTTCAAGGATTCTACGGATGGTTAATATTTGTGAGGTCGTGGATCTATATATATATATATATATATATATATATTGTAAAACTGGACGCGATTCAAAGTAGTTTATGATATGATTACAGAATAGGATATATGATAAAATATGAAATATTATTACATACTCTATAATATGTTTTGTAAATCTTAAAATATCAGTCCGTAAAGGTTATGTTAGCGACCTTTGTCAAGGGTGACCCGAAGACTCCATTTTCAATAGCTACTACACCGAGATGTAGGCGAGGGCGCTACTCCATTTCCTGGATTGCTCTACTTTACCCTTGATCCTTTCCTTATAATGCTGAGTGTTAAGCAAGGCTGCACCAAGTACCATTTTTTTAATCTTTTGTATGAATCGAATTGGAATTCAACCCTGGTCTCCCGGACCATTGGCGAACATTATACTCATTAGTCTGTACTTTATTAAAAAAACAAAAAACAAAACAAAAAACAAATCGGACATTAAATCTATCACTACTTATGAAGAATAATGGTTCATGCAAAGCTTGAACAGGGAACATAGGGGTTTGAAACAATGTTTTCTCGCTTATACGTATATCTCAAATAAATAATAATTTACGAACTTATTTCATTTCAATTTATTAATGAAGAATAGTTCTGAGATTATAGCTTCAATATTTCATTAATAAATATATGAATTCATAAATGAGAAAATCTTTCTCCATTCTTCTTGAAAATTAATAATTTCCTATGCTACTGTATGATGCCATAAGTTTTAATTTTGGGAAACCCATATTGTGGAGTGGTTAACTTACTGAACTGTAATATCGTAATAAATAAGTTCTAACAGCAGTCACGCTATTACGTTCTCTTTCGAACAAATACAACTAAGAAAGATATGAATACTCTTATTCCCACAGCTATGTATTATATAGTAACACAAGAATGCCTTTGGCATTAAATAACCCATTAACGTTCAGATGCCATTTAACGAAAAAAAAATCAATGCATTACTTTAATTTCAGCTCTATGTAATTTGCTGGGAAACCGTTTTTTGTCAAACGAAATTTCTCAATAAAAGTTAAACTGGCATATCATATATTTTATTGAATCGACAACAATGGATAAAGTGTCAGCATATATTAGCATATATTTGCATATAAATAAAGTAAATTTGTTCATGTGGACATTTAGCGGAATGCACTCTACGAAGATATTTTAATAATGACTAAATAATAACATTAGGGATTAGAAAGGGTGAGTCAATTCGTGTTGGTTTTGGGGAGGCTCATTATTTTCGAATAACATGAAATGCCAAGAGTCCAACTTTTTGAATTTGATTCAACTTTCCACATTTGCAATTAGTTATAAAGAGAGAAAACGTGAAAACTTTACACACACACACACACACACACACATATATATATATATATATATATATATATATATATATATATATATATATATATATAAAGTCAAGTCTGAATATTTTAGTGAATAAAGTAAAATATCATCGGCCATATCATTGGAGGCAAGTCAGTTGTCATATTTATTGTGTGTCGAATAAAGTCGTTACGCAGCAGGTTGAAACACATTTTCAAAAGTCTTTGCTTTTTTCGTTGGTTTATTTAATCTTCCTTAACATTTATCTATAATAAATTTCTGGCTATTGTAGCCGTTGGTTATAATACCAACGACTGATTCTAAGGGTTTTTTTTTTCGCATTAGTGTACCATAACTCACAGTTAGCGTTACAACAGCGAGAGATAACAATTTGCAGACTTGTTGCTGGGGAGATGTAAGGGGTTTAATATTTCTTTGAGCAATTCACGAGCAATTCACATAATTTTATTGTCGGAACAACCAAAGAAATGACAAGGAATACTAAAATGATACATAAACAGAGTATGTAGAAAATATCGTAGTGAATACTTATATGTTTACAAATTCTGCTATTTGCCATGCAATTGGAGTTTTCATGCCTTGAGGCTCCTATCTGTCGATACACCCATGCACACGTTCACTGGTGGGTCCTCAATTAAAAGAAAATTTGGCTTTTGACAGGTTAGCGTTATATAATACTTTGGACATGTTTTATCGTGGCCATTAAGAAGTCAATTTAACAGACACGGGAAGTAATGCTATTCTATGTCAGCTAGCACTAAATAGCAAAACTTTTTTCGGTAGGTAACGGGTTTAATCCACACATTAAGCAGTGTAAAGTCAACAAGTAACGCACACTTTGACAAGAAGAACACTGTTTTAATCAATTTTTTTCCTGACTGGTAAACAATGGGAAAACCCCCAGGACGTAATGGCTAATGTGATAGGCAGTGACATCTTAGCGATTTCTATCTCCAGGAGCGATATTACATTCACTTTTAGTTTAATGCCTTTCAAGAGTGTGAACCCTCTTATTCCTCCGACTCTGGGATAAATTGTAACAACACTATTCTTTGAAAGGACGGCTTTGGCATTAAATACCTCCCGAAGGTTGATCTATCATTAAACAAAGACACCGTTACCGTAAGATAGACAAAACTTGTTTAAAAGCAGGCCAAGAGACTCACATGGAATATGAACAAATTAGATTTATTTTTCAACGAGTTTTTAGTGACTGTTGATTTTTCTAAATCCAGTTATTAACAAATATTTTAGCGATAACCTGATACACGCACGTATTATCATTCATGATATCGTAATCTAGAAATTACCATCGGTTTCCCTATACTGCAGCAAAACCGGAAAATAATCAACATGAGATTGAAATTGTGTCTTTTACACAATTGCTTTCAGGCCGAATGGGATGAGATACGCATTCTTGTGAACAGATTCGGATTATTAAGTTCTTCGTATATATCTTAAAGTTTACTTATCCCCTTATCTTGAATCAAAGCAATACAAAGTACAATATATTACCTTTGTTGTTGTTGTTGTTGTTGTTGATGACGAATGCACTTGCTCAACTCGAGCAAAATTTAGGCAGACAAGTCAGACGATTTTCTTTGTTTAATGGCATGTCAATCTCCGTGTTTAATTAAATACCAAAGCCACATTTGTGGAAGAACATGAATGGTAGTGTTTAATCCATAAGTGGTGATAGGCTAGAGGGAATCCCTACTTCTTCGAGAGGTTTTAATCAGAAAGTCAGTGTAATAGCGTTGAGTTGGAATCCACTTTTTATGATGTTGCAGTCCAGCAAATCCGCTACGACTCCACAAGAAATGCTTCTTTGCTACTTTTGTGTGCACTTAACCTGAATTTAATCTAATTATTGAGCATCCAACATTGTGTTCATTTAAAACGAGTCTCTGATGATGAAATTTTTACCTCGAAATGAATTAGACTCAAATGATTATTATTTCGCATTGCAAATCCCTCGAAATTAATACAATACGACAAAAAAATAACGTGTGCAATCTTTTAAACAAATTACAATATATATATATGTATATATATATATATATATATATATATATATGTTGCAAGCAATATTGAACAACTTCTGGCGGCAACACCCCACAAGGCACCAACTATACGGCCACCTGCCTCCCATCACGAAAACTATCCAACGAAGACGAACCAGACATGCAGGACACTGCTGGAGAAGCAGGGACGAGCTCATAAGTGATGTACTCCTATGGACCCCCACAGATGGCCGAGCAAATGCATGACGACCAGCTGGAACATACATACAGCAGATATGTGAGGATACGGGATATAGCTCTGAAGACCTGCTGGAGGCGATGAACGATAGGGAGAAGTGGCAAGAGAGGGTCAGGCATATCCATGCTAGCGGCACGACATGATGATGATGATGATATATATATATATATACTTTCCAAACCAAATAAAATCATTATATGAATGACCCTTTTGAAAAAGGAATTAATGTTTGCGAGTTTTTAACATTAATTTTCTATCTTTAGCTAATATATTTACGATGATATTTTATCTCAGATAGTGGAAAAGAAGTATATATATATATATATATATTTTAACATTGTGGTTTGGAAGATTTATAAATAGAGAGTACTTAATAAGGCTGATAGAGAATATGTAGATTACAATTTGGATTGCTGAAACACAGCATTGATGGTCCATTGTAACAGTTAGCCTTTCAACCATCACACCATCAACCCTAACCAAGAAAGAGGCAGTGACACACCGGTGTTGATACAATGTTGATACTATACCAAATTCTCTCTCTCTCTCTATCTATCTATCTATCTATCTATCTATCTATCTATATATATGTGTGTGTGTGTGTGTGTGTGTGTGTGTGTGTGTGTGTGTGTGTGTGTGTGTGTGTGTGTGTGTGTGATATTTACTTGTCAGAAAATTGAACTTATCGATTCGTGAGTAATTTTATCTTGATTACTTTTACTGAGTTCACACTTATCGCTTGGAGAAAGGCATGAAGTATCATCTCTCTGCAATCTTAGTCACCGTTTAATATCTGGACTGCATTTTATGTCATTGACGTTACAATATGGTAGATTTCGAAAGAAATGGCTGAGTTAGTGCCTAAGCAAACCACTCACTGATAATTATCTTATCTGCACAAGCAATTTCACCAAAAGTCGTTATTGCACAAGAAAACTTGGACAGGAACTTTATCATATATTACATATATGTTTTGTTCGCGTGTGCATTACTGACACAGATGAATATAAGCAACCTACTTATAGCATTAAGTTAATCAGTCTTCAAACAGATGCAATGCATTCACATGTAAACGTAGATATTCCTTGAAGATGCATATCGTGACACGTCTCGTGTATCCATTAGCCAAGAAAGCTAAAGAGATCATTCTGCCGGAGCTTGTATCTAGATATTTATCTTACAAATTAGAATATAACGTATAGCTGCAATGATATATATATATATATATATATATATATATATATATATATTTGTGGGTGTGTGTGTGTGTCTGTCTGTCTGTGTGTCAGTGCGAGTAATATATATATATATATATATATATATATATATATATATATATATATACATATATATATGTATATATATATATATATATATATATATTTAATGTCATGGAATTTAGACTGCGAACCCTGGGTTTCATGATTGCTGTTTTGTAAAAAAAAACTCCATGAAACCCAGTTTTCGCAGTCTAAATTCCATGGCATTAAATATATATATCTAAAATATATATATATTTATTTAATATTATATAATTGCTCTATCCTAGGTATTGAGCACTCTCCATATCATATTGCACTTGGTTCGCCACAAACTCACAAAGTGATAAAGCGACAACCCACAATGATATATATATATATATATATATATATAGTATTCCTTGATCCAGTTAAACCGGAGTTGGGAATAATTCCATCAGGACAAGAAATTATTCATGAATGAATTACCAATTGTTTTTCTTAAAGAAAGTATATATATATATATATATATATATATATATATATATATATATATATATATATATATATATATATATATAATGATATTCTCTCTCTTGTAATACTAAAATAATTCAAAGGAATACTAGATAAACATATGTGAACTTTACATTTATCTAAATATTATCAACTATTTGCCTGATTAATTAACACATTTAAACGACCAATTTCATGCTGTATTCTAATAATAACTCGTCAGGTTTTTTTTTTCTTTTAAGTAGATATATCATTTCGAAGAATATTAATTCTGATTCAGCTCTAAAAAACATTTGTATAATTCTGTAAGTATCATGTATTAACAAAGTGTAAAACATCAAGATATACGAATGTATAGGTAAAACATTTACCTTTGAAACTGCATATACAGTAATACGCAAGAGTACACCAGCTGACAATATTCTTCTGCGTGAAATTTAATTTCTTCTAGACTAAAAGCATTGCGATTTTATTTCTAAATGCTTATCTGTTACCTATTTCTACATCATTGTAACACATCAAAAATTGTTTTGGCTTCGTTGGGTTGTATGGCAAATCAACCATTGAATACGATTTAATAGCATGTCCTGTTTGTACTTATATCTAAAATATATATATGACTTGTAAGCATGTTTGTGAAAATGAACCTGAGCTTATTTCTTTTGCAAACAGGTAAATGTTTTCCGTATTGCTACATAACAGTCACAATTTAACCTAAGTCATTTGTTTTCACACAGGTTTTCTATTAATCCCATAGATAGGATCCTTTCAGATGCAACAAATCCGGGTCAGAGTAGACCTGGTAGTAATGGCAATGAAGGTGTATTTCACATTTCCCGAATCTCTGAGGGTGGAGCCTCGCCATCAGGTGATTCAATGTCATATCCGGGACACTTGTTGGTAGGTGGGTTGACCTCTCAGTAGAGATTTAATCGGTGTACGCTAAAGTCCTTGCCGACTGGACTATAATAAAAAATTGAATATATATATATATATATATATATATATATATATATATATCATCTTTATCATGTCGTGCCGCTAGCACGGATATCGCAGACTCTCTCTCGCCACTTCTCCCTATCGTTCATCGCTTCTAGCAGGTCTTCAGGGCTACATCCCGTATCCTCACATAGCTGCTGTATGTATGTTCCAGCTGGTCGTATTGATTTTGCTTGGCCATAGGAGTACATCACTGATGAGTTCGTCCTTGTTTCTCGAGCAGTGTCCTTCGTGTCTGGTTCGTCTAACTTGTATAGTTTTCGTGATGGGAAGCAGGTGGCCGTATAGTTGGTGCCTTGTGAGATGTTGCCGCCTGTATTTATTCAATATTGCTTTCAACATTCTTGTGTAATTGCCGTCTAGCTTCTTCAGCTGTTTAGTTAGCGTCCAAGTAGAGCATCCATATAGCAGTATCGATACGACCGCTATCTGGAAGAAACTGCGTTTCATTTTATTTCCATATGATCGAGAGCCTATCGATAGCTGTCCATGCTTTCGTTAGTCGTGTGTCGATGTCATTTTCGGTTGATGAGACGCTGCTTCCTAGGTAGGTGAATTTGTCTACTAGTTTCAGAGAGGTTCCGTCTAGTGTGGAAATGTCGCCTGCTTGGTTTTAACACATACATTCAGTTTTGTGTGCATTGACATGTAGACCAATGCCTGCGGTGGTTCGTTCCAAACTATGCAATAGTGTTTCGGCTTGGTTATGTGTATTCACCAGTTACGCTATGTCATCGGCGTAGTCGGTGTCGGTAATTGTTTTTGCGGGGTAACTTCTGATACATTTTTTTGTCAGCTCGAAGCCATTTTCTATGATTTTGTCGATCGAAGTTCTAAGCACATAGTCTAGACAGATGATAAAGAGTTATGAGATTAGCGGGTCCCCTTGTAGTACTCCTGCTACAATGTCGAAGTATTATGTGTCTCCATCCGGTGAACGTACTTTCACTTTGGAGTTTCTGTAAAGAATTGTTCTTATTGCTCTGTGTCAAACGAAGCAAAACTTAGTTAAATTAATGTACATAAGTATCGTATTAAATCCAACAGCGTTATTAAAACATCCTAAAACACATGATTGAAATAAATACACTTTGAATAGTCAATATAGAGTAATATGTATTATTATAAGCATTCTGTAATTATTTTAATTGTTGTATTTTACCTCTTTTAGAATGTATCATAAAGCGTCATTTTGCAGCGTTCATTGATTGGTATGAACATTTTTTCCCAAAGTCAGGATTCAATAATAGAATAAACTTAGAATCAACCTTGAATTTTCTATGTTTGATATTAATCATGATTAATAGCAATATAGGTAAATGTTCTTCTCAGAAAAATAACGACATTATTTTATTCCATTATAATCAAATATTTAAACTGATGCAATCTTCTTTATGGTCATCAACTATTCCTAAATATAGAGACATTTGCGAAAACTAATGCGTTTTTGTATATGCGTTTTACACATCTTCGATCAGTGTCAATACTCAAACATTTGCTGTTACAAAGACGTCAGTTAAAAACTATCTGTTGAAAAGGGTGAGAAAACTTTCATAAGGTTTGCTATATTCATAAATAAAGCGTTCCTAAGACCCACTTATGACCTCTCAGTGATATTTTATTTTAGATCTACACATGCTTTATCAGTGATCAAGGATATTCAGATCTAAACTTGGATATCATTGATACAGTTTTTGGTTTGGTTTGGTTTGGTCTTATGGCAAATCAACCATTTTAAGGAATTTAATGTCAAATCCTATTTATACGTATATATTAAATATGATTTGTAAACACTTTTTGATAACATTTTAGATAAGACTGAGCTCATTTTTTGCACATAGTTTCAAGTATTTCTGTCAAACATGAATTATTCAGTTTACTATTTAACATTTTCTTGCACTCAGTAAATGGTACCAAGTATTGCTATGTATCCAACAATTCAATTAAACATCAGTCATTGGTTTACACGCTGTTAGATGATCAAACAGTTCTTTTTCTAACAATTTAATTTAGCAAAGGTCATTCGTTTGGACGTAGTTTAAATGTCAAGCAGTTCTATTTGACCCATAGACAGGACTCTTTCGGGTGCTACCACTCCGGGCCAGAGTGAACCTGGGAGCAATGGTAATGAAGGGGTACTCTGCATTACCAAACGTTCCAAAATTACTGGAGTCTCACTATCAGATTGTTTAGTGTCATGTCAGGACGCTCATAAGGGGTGGGGGTCTTAACACTCTACAGATAAGCTCTCAGTGTATTCTACAGCCCCAGCCGACAGGGTCACAAAACCCTCGTTAGAGAAGTCTTACTCCCCTGAAGAGATGCATTTGGAGTATTCTATAGCTCCCCCCGCTGCCGACTGGCCTCATAGTTACAGAGTCAACGATTCTTGCTCTCATTTATAAATAAGCAAAAAAGTTTGTGTAGTAATTTCAGATTCACAAGTCTTGAAAAAAAAACCAAAACATTTCAACAACTTACGTACTGTATGCACCGGTCTTAGACATGATTCTAAGTGATTGTATCTGAAAAATGATGAGGCATTAGCAATATGTGGCTGCCATAGTCACTTGATTATCTCCCTTTTGCCAAACAGGTGGCACATGTACTATACATAATGTTGCGAATACTTTTGATGTAAATTTAGGTATATTCTCTCACGTACGGATTTTCCCTGGATAATTTGTGATATTTTTCACGTCATATTTTTATCAATTCTTCACTGATTCGTGTATTTCTTTATTTAAACTGTTCTATTTTTGTGTTTAATTTTGTTGTTTGTCAGTGAAACTCACATTGTCTTTTTAGAGATTTCTTTAATTTTTTCTTTATTTTTCATACACTTTCTCTTCTATTTTAATGTTTTTCTTCACGAGTTTCCTTCTTCGTTTCAATTCGTCTTTCCGGAATTTATGTTTTCTCTCTTTCATCCTTATTTGGTTTTCTTTCTTTTTTCTTTCTTTCTTTCTCTCTTTCGTTCTTTCTTTCTTTCTTTCTTTTGTATTTCTTGAAAATTTAGGTCGAATTTTTTATCTTATTTCTGTCTGCCTTAATTTTTCATCTTCTTTTTCTTTTTGTTCTTCATCTTCCTCTTTTCATCACTGCTCTCTCATTTGTTTTATTTTTGATTTTGTTTTATTTTTCTTTTGAAGTCTTCTTTCAAAATCTATTTTCTTTTTTCTTTTTTTTTTTTCCTTTTCCGATTTATTGTCTCGTTTTGTTTCC
The DNA here is from genome assembly GCA_963585895.1 of Sepioteuthis lessoniana. NCBI lineage: Eukaryota > Metazoa > Mollusca > Cephalopoda > Myopsida > Loliginidae > Sepioteuthis > Sepioteuthis lessoniana. Next base: position 136,120 of record CAUZXS010001699.1, on the reverse strand, counting down.
TCGTTCGTTATTTGTTAGTCATTTATTTTTAATTGGTTCATTGATTTTTTAAAAATCTGTGAACGTTAATCAAGAACGTCTGTTCAATTCTTTAGGCTTATTCTTTTGAAGTATTTTTCTGTCAGTCACACACGAGCCTTTATTATTCCTTTTAAGATACTTCAATATTTTACTAACATTTCTCTAGCATCTTTAAGCTATTATCATCATGCTCATCATCATTTATATAATTATTTTTCACACCAAAGTTAGCTGGTGGATATTCACGAGAATGTGAGTGACAGCAAGTCTTCTCATGTCTCCAAGATTCCACTGAGTGTTCTTCAATGATCTGAATGGTCTCTATTATTCCTCAAATTTCACATTCCCCCAGTCTCTTTTACAAGTCATTTGAGACTGGTCCAATCATACTAACCAGACTTGAAATCGATGTCAACCACATGTCTCACGTGTTTTCGTATTTGGCAAGATCCAAGCATTTGTCAATTCTTCGCTTTTATTTATTTTTTACGATTTTGTTTTTATTTCTATTCAGTGACTTGCCAGGATTTTTTGCGCTTCATTCTCTTGGATAGATTCTCGTTTGTTTGTGCTTATACCTTTTGGTTATATAGTCAAATTTAATATTTTACTTTTCTTTTTTTTTTCCTGTGGATCACCTTCCACACTCCTGTCATACCTACTTTTGTATTTCTTTTATGGTTGGTTGCTGCATTCGCTTAAGAGGTAATCAAGCGTTTTATACCTTTCTCTACTTGCTATTCTGTAGCATATTTTCAATATTCGCTTTAATATAATTGGTCCCTAGAGAATTATTATTATTATTAGAAGTAGTAGTAGTAGTTTTATAACTAGCGTTTACTGAAGGTTTTTCTCTGGATTCTGAGCGAGAGTAAACCTTCACAGTTCTTCAGAACTATTTTAAGAATTGATGCCGATTTTCGTAATGTTATGGTCTCGATAAGTTCACGTCTTCCTCTGATCTGAAATTCTCCGCTCTCTGTTCAACTTTCAAACTGACCCTTCTAAAGGCCGCAAATACGTTTGCTATTACTCGCACGTCTATCTTCTACGTTATTTTCTGCTCTCTAGCAATAAGAGTCGTTCGCCTGGGTTTTCACTTTCATTTTCTTCTGCTAGCACAGGAAAAACCTGTAAGCCATAAGTATTTTTCTTTTTGTTAATTAAAACTCGGTTCGGTCTTCTTGTCTGGACAGGTGATACGTTTCTATCTGAAAGGCACTTAGAATTGTTTGTATAGTGGAATTCCGATATATATATATATATATATATATATATATATATATATATATATATATATATATATATATATTCCGCTGTGAATTGTGTAAGTACCAGAAATTTCGCTTTACTAACACATGATATCCGTACAAAGGAGAAAGTGACCAAGTAAATTAATATATATATATATATATATATATATATATATATATATAGTCATCCACAGACTGACCTGTTTCGTTCTGTCAGAACTCTTCAGTGTGGCTAGACAGGCTACATTCCCGATGCTGGGATCGAAAACTGGCAGACTGAAACGCCAATCAATGATTCTACTACTCAGCCACGAGGTAACCGGCGCAAGCGAAGGAAAGTTAAACTCTTATGTATCACATTTGTTTTGTTTACATAAATCCGCTTAACGGCTACCGAGAGCTCAATTCATTTGAAGAGCCTTGCTTTACGCTAGTGGCAACCTTTTATTTCCCGCGCTAGAGAGCTCAACACCACAGGGATCGGGGAGTATATATTGTCATACAGGGTGACCCAAAAATAAACAGAACCCATACATTTTTGTAGAAGTAATAATGGGTTCTGTTTTTTTTTTTTTGGTCACCCTATATATATATATATATATATATGACGATGCAAGAAACTAGGAATATTGGAATGAGTAACGCTGGACTGTAATCTAACTGAGGGTTTAAAGATGCTTTGCTTCAAAATATTGGTTAGATTTTAACTCTTTCCAAGTAAAATTTTTTATTAATTATCTTATCATTATTAAAACCATTTGGAACTTCACACGCTGGTCTCCTAGGTGAATTTTACAAGTGATTAAGTGCGTTGCAACCTAATTGGTTATTATGAAAGTGTTTATGCTACTATTAATGGCGTTTTCTTTTGTTTCTGTAAATACTCTTTTCACAAACGTTAAATTGCCGTTTATTTGCTCATGTGCACATTTGCATTGTGTAATCACCCTACAGTAGTCTGACTTGCATTTCTTAGCTCCTTATTTGACATATTTCTGATTATTTTATCATTTTATTCTTCACGAGTTTTTCACACTGACGCTCACGTGAAAAAAAAATCTCCTCAGCTCTCAACGAGTCTTGTAAGTATTCTCACAGATCTCTGCTGGCCTGAGACCGAGACGGTTTAAGGTCTTCCTCAGGTTTCTAGTCTCCATTTCTCTTTCCTAAGTTCTTCATTATTGCTCCAAGGGCTTCAACATTTCTGACACCGTTATCCCTATTTACCAACCCCTCCGCTCGGGGAGGATATGACACAAGGTCAAATTTTAAGCGGAGTTTAACAGGTTTGAATTCAGAGTTTTCCTTCTCCTAGACTGGTTGCCTCACCAAGGCTGAAGAACCCAGTCTGCCCTACTATTTACCCACAGCTGGAGGGTATTGTTGGTCATTTAATGCCTAATTCTTTATTCATATATCAAATACATGATTTCTAAACACATTTTAAAGATAACATTTTAAAATAAATTTGAGCTCATTTTTTTCTTTCTTTTTTATGTTTGGATACGGGTAATGGTTTCACTTCATTTCAAACAATTCAGTTTAGAATCAGTACAGTCTTTTTTTTATTTATTTTCGTACAGTTAAATAAAAAAAAAACTATACTATTTCAAACAATTCTGTTTAGTATGTCCACAATGTTAAATGATTACAAGAATTGCTATGTACCAGTAATTTGTTTACACACATTTAAATGATCAAACAGTTCTATTTCAAGCAATTCACTTTCCAGTTCTTCCAGCTCATTTATCAAGCCATTGACGATCATTACAAAAGCATCAATTACAATTGATATCACCGTCACCTTCATGTTAGATTGCGTTTTGTTTTTTAGTAAAGCCAAGGACTTGACTCTCTTTTCGTTTTCTTTGATTTTCCCACTGTTGTCAACAGGGACGGCAAAGTCCACTAAAGGCTAGGTCTTTTTGTTTTTTTTTGTTTTCAAATTATGTTTAAATTTGTTCTTCTTGCCAAGATTAGATTTTGTATCTCGAAATCACAGATTCTGGGTTGCGCATATAATAAAGTAAAGTTGGCGACCATAGTCGAGGGTGACCCGAAGGCTCCCTTTTCAATAACTACTACACCGAGGTGAAGGGGAGGGCGCTACTCCATTCCCTGGATTGCTCCTATTTACCTTTGATCCTTACCTAAATATACAGAGCGTTAAGCAAGAAGACATCAAGTACAATCTTTTTAGTTTTTCGTATGACACAACTTGGGATTGAACTTTGGTCTTCCGGACCATTGGCGAACACTCTACTCATTAGACCAACGATACCATTTGGTGGAATGGTCTAATTTCTATTTCTTACACAATTCCCGGTGGATCATCTTCCCCATACAGTCCCGTTTTGTCTTAGACTCCGTTTGCACTAGTTTTCTAGATTCACTTATGTGACTCATTGTTTAGTCTCAATCCCAACTTAACCAACATTTTAAACTCTGTTGCGTCTTGTTTAATTGTACTTTAACATAATTGGTATTTTTGGCGTTGTTTTGTGCTGCTATTGGAAGAGATTCAGTTTATCTTTTAATGTTTCCCATTCTTATCCATGTCCAAGTCTTTTCGTGTGAGATTTTGTCAATTTGTCGCTTAAAATATCCTTACTGTTATTTCACTTTCCATATTTGTTTCCCTTGTTATTGCTGTTCTTTTTATCTTTATGTTGTCAGTGCTGTTTCAGTTCGCTGTCACGAGTTTTTCTTTGCTTTTTTTAAAATTTAGTCTTCGAGTCCTTGTATTCAACCAGCCACGCTTTCTTCAATGAAGGCGTGACTTCTTCCTCCTACTTTTCTTGGATCAAAAATCTGTGTTATACTGTGGATGTATGTCCTGGTCAGCTTTTTTGCCCTATGGTCGATTTGTACAAGTTTTCTTGTCCATTTCAAGAACGGTCAAAAGTGTATTGCAAGGGAGATAAACCACTTGTTTATCCGTTTGATGATAGTTTTGTTTTTGATAGTTTGGTTTTGAGAGGTCTTCTCATTTCTCTGACATATTCTTTTGTTATTTTTCTTTCATCTTTGCTTGTTTGATGTTATTCGCTTCCCATATTTCTAAGTATTTATCATTTTCCCAATATTCGTAGGTTTTTGCAATAATTTTTTTATTATAATTATTATTGAATGGATTTGTACATAACAGATGACAAGTGTTTATCCCTAAATATACCTAATGCCTAATGTCTTATTCATGGTCGTTAGTTTTCTTTTTCTTTGGTACATTTATTTAAGTTCATCTCTGGTTTACTTCAGAAAGGGTCCTGAATATCTAACGCGGGTAACAGCTCAGATATTTATTCCTTTCATTAGGATCCTGCTCGGGAGTTTTATCTCGAGTACTTTTCGCGTTCTCCTGCAATATTCTTTTTGAATTTTGTCTTTCATTTCCATTTGTTTTATGGTGTCAGCCTTCAAGTCCCAAGTATTAGTAGGTTTCGTTTTTACCGAGCGTTCTAATCTTGTCTTGATTTGGTAGTTCCATTCCGTCAGTCATATGTCGTTTGCCATTTTTCATTACAATCATGGCACATTTTTCTATGCCAAATTCCATTCCTGTGTCCTGACTGTATTCTAACTGCGTGTATTAAAGCCTCCAGTTCTTTTTCATTTTTTAGAAATAGTTTGATTGCATCCATGTATATTAGGTAATTGATCTTTTCTTGCATCCGGCTGTGCAGATTCTGAGAATGTGGTTAAGTTGCATCATGGCAATTATGAATAGTAACGGTGAGCATCTCCTTGAAAAATAACTCTTGAGCCTTGCTTTAGTTAAGCTTCTTCCTTCTGCTGTCAATTCCACTTTCCAGGTTTTCATGGTTTTCTCGATAAAGTTTATGACTCCCTGTGATATTTTGTACATTTTGAGGCAGTTTATTATCCAACATTATGGAACCATATCATATGCCTTTTTGTAGTTAATCCAGGCCATAGCTAGATTTTTCCATCTTGTCTTGCTCTCATTTAGGATGTGTATCTATGTAAAGTAAATCTGCTGTGCCTCTGGGTCCTTTGTGGCATTCTTTCTGTTCCTCATAGAACAATCCGCGGCTTGTTAGCGATTATTAAATCTCTTCACTTATTTGTACTGTTTATATTTTCTATATATTCGGTTGGAAAGTTATGTGTCTAATTGCTTGTAGCGGTTCCTTTGCTTGGGTCCTTTTAGATCAATGGGGTCTTTTCTTTGGTCATCCAGTCAGATACTTGTGCTACTTGTAAGCACCTGTTCATTTCTAGTGCTAGTCTGTGGTAAATTTCTTGAACCAGAAGCCATTTATTCCATCATGGCCCGGTGTTTTCCAGTTTGATATTTTTTTACTGTCGTTTTGAGTAAATCGTTGAGTATTTCCGTTTTCAGGCCTTCTTCGAGTCCTTCTAGTTCTCTTGTCATATCGTTTATCCATTCAGCTTTTCCATTATGTTTTTTGATTGCCATATTTTAGTCCGAAATCGTTGGGTTTCTTTTGCATCCGGTTGTTGGTATGTTTTCGTGTCATCTCCTCCTAGTTGTTGATAATTTTACACCTTGAGAGTCTTTCACATCAGTATTAGTTGATGGTCTTTCACTAGATTTTGATTGTCAGCAAGTTTCTTGTGTTCTTCTCAGTATTATGGTCGATCTCAATAACGTTGTAGTTTGGACAGTCTCCACACGTCCCATCATTTCCAAATGTTTGTCCTTACACCAATCCTTTTGTGACAGAACCAAGAGCACCAATAACAATTTGTATAATTCTCACGTTCATGTTCCATAATTTTTTTTTAAATACCCGAGAAAAGTCAAGGTACTAATTCCTTATTTCGCTTTCTTTCAACTTTACTTTGTGGTCCGCTGGGACAGAAAAGTCCACGATTCTGCAATTTCTCTCTTTTTTATTATTATAATGTCTGGTCTTCTAGCCGAGATTACGTGATCCATCTGTATCTCAAAATCTCAGAGGAATTTGTGTGTTATCATTATCATTATTATTATTATTTACTCATTACAGTTTTTCAGCGTTAGCGGATGGTTTTTCTCTGGAGATTGAATGACAGCAAGTTACCTCAAGTCTCCAGGAACCTTCTCAGTATTCTGGCCGTCTTCAATAATGCTGTTGTTTGGATCGTCTCCACTCGGCCTCCAAATTCAAAATCCTTCAGACCCTTTAATAATCCTTTATTTACCGTGCCAAAAGAACCAATCAGAATTGGTATAATTATCACCTTCATGTTCCATATTTTTTTCAATTCTCTAGCAAGGTCGAGATACTTACCTCTCATTTTACATTCTTTCAGTTTTATTCTGTGGTCAGCCGACAATTTTGCAGATTTTCTTTTTTTGTTGATTATTATAGTCTGGTCTTCTGACCGGGATTATGTGATCTGTTTGTATGTCAAAATCCCATAGGAATTTCTGTGAGTCATTTTATAAGACAGGTGCTAGGTTGTGCATATACCATTTGTTGGCATGGTCAAATTTAAATTTCTTGCACATTTCCCAGTGGATGACCTTGCCGACCGAGTCGTGTCTCGCCTTTTACTCCTTCTATGCGAATATGCTGCATTCGCTTATTATGAGATTGATGGTTTCATCTCTGTCACCGCATAGCCTACATTTGCTATTTTGTTCCGTCTTATCTATTCTTGCCTTGATATTACAGTCTTTTATGGCGCTGTTTTGTGCTTCCATTAGGAGAGATTCTGTTTCTCTCTTAAAGTTTTCTTTTCTTAGCCATGTCCAGGTTTTGTCGTGTGAGATATTGTTTGATAGTCGTTTAAAACGCCCATAGAGTTGTTTTCCTTCCCATTTTTGTTGCCTAGTTATTGTCATTCTTTTATCTATCGTGTTGTCCGTATTGTTTCTGATGTCCGTTATCAGTCCTCGCCCGTGTTTTTCTATGTAGTCTTCGAGTCGTTGTATCGATGTGTCAACGCTGCCTTCCATACTGGCAAGTCATCTTCCTCCCACTTTTCTTGGTACATATAGTCTCTCAACGTCGTCTCTGGGATGTAATGCTTTGTGCATGGTCATTGGTTTTCTAGTTCTTTGGGAAATGTTTGCTTGTTTGATGGTATTCGCTTCCCATATTTCGCTTCCCATTTTCCCAATATTCGTTGGTTTTTGTAATAATTTTTTAATTATAAGAATTATTGAATGTGTTAATACATAACAGATGACAAGTGTTTATCCCTAAATATACCTTATGCCTAATGTCTTATGCATGGTCATTAGTTTTCTTTTTCTTTGGTCCATTTGTCTAAGTTCATCTCTGATCCACTTGAAAAAGGGTCCCTGTTATTATTATTATTATCATTATTCTCTTTGCGAATTTTTCACCTAGGTGATTGCTGGTGAATTTTCACCGGAGTGTGAGTGACATCAAGTCCCTTCATGACTCCAAGATTCTTCTCAGTGACATCGTTAACCTTAGCAAGCTGTTTACAGATTGTTTGCGATTCTCCCTTTGATTTTGAAATCTTCTTCAGGGTCTACCAATTACATTTGTTATCACCGTCACCCTCATGTTCCGCATATTTTCAATTCTCAGGCAAGGTCCAAGTATTTGTCGATCATTTCACTTTATTATATTTTCATTCATTATAAGTTTTCACACAATTTCCGCTAGCTCAACATTCCCATCCAGCAGTGTTAAGTCGTACACTCTTTTGTGCTAGTTTTCTGCGAATTAGACTTGTATTAGGTTTTGCGGATTCTGACCAGATAGTTATTGCGCCAATTATTCAGATGGGAATTAAACAAAAGAAATAAAATATATATGTTGTACACAGATATATATATATATATATATATATATATATATATATATATATATATATATATATATATATAATTACTTGTTTTTATTTGTTTATTAGTTGTTTGTTTGTTATGCCTCCTTGGGTATCTCCATCTTTAACTCTCTTCTCACCTCAACCTTTAAAAAATCTTTGCATGAAACAAATACACTAAATACAATTTTTATATACAGATCAAATTTTGGTTAGTAATACATCCGATACTTCCCTAAAATACTCTTTTAAATTATTTTTCTAACAGTTATTTCTAAAATCACCGAATTTAATCTTATTTTTCATGTTATTTATTTTTGGTCTGATGAGGGATTGTGTTTCAAAAATATATTCCTTTATTAGGTAAAAAAGAAAAAAAAAATTTCTCTTACTTTTTGGAATGTTTTCAGAGTAAATTTCTTATTTGGGGAAAAATATTAAAACTTCTATTATTTGAAAGTTTCCGTACGATCACTCGTCATTCTTTTTCCGAGCAAAGTAATCCTAAAATTTAATCCTAACTGCTCCAATGTTTACCAGGAACTAATATTCAATTTTCTTTCTTACTTTTTTACTCTCCAATTTCCTTGTCTAGATGTTAGTTGGGTGGTTGTCAAACAGTTCTAATTAAAACAATTCAGTTTAGCATGAGTATTCAGTTAGCTCTATTTAACCCATAGATAGGGCCCTATCAGGTGCTGCCACTCCGGGCCAGAGGGGACCTGGGAGGAATGGCAATGAAGGGGTACTCAGCATTCCCCAAACACCAGCATCACTGGAACCTCACCATGAGATTGTTTAGTGTCATAAGCAGGACACTCATGGGTGTCTTACCCCTCTACAGAGGTGAAGTTGGCATATTCTACAGCCTCAGCCGACTGGGCAATAGACGTTAGTGCCCAAGCCTGAGTACAATATTCAATAAGAGCTTTCTCTCGTGACAAATTGATAATCATGACAAGTTATTTAAGATGAGTGTTGTAGTGGGGAAAGGAATCATTTCTACTTCACTTATGTAGGGCTGTCCAGCAATATTGTTTACACATTCTTTAACTCTTCTTCGTATTGTTTATGTTTACTGTTGTCACTTTCTGCTATTTTTCACTTTGATATGATAATATGTTGCAAGAATTTCAGATTATTTCATAGCAATGTGTCTATCAGCTGGAATAGACGAAACGATCAAGTGACAGAATTTATCCCTAATATCATCACAATTATAGCTGGCCTATTGTTGTATACTGACCTTCGACCCGGCCAAACATGCCACTCCAAAGTGATTCACCGGAAGGAAGTGACACATTCCGATGGCAGTTATGAGAAGAAATCGCGTAGGCAGGTTTGGCTGAAAAAATGGGACAAGGTAAAATCCCATGATACACTCATAGACTGATGCACCGGAAGAGATTGACTTGTGAAAAAAATTCCAGAGTGACCTGCATGACAGTTATTTCCGCTTGATGACGATCAAACATGCTATTCCAAAGATTGAGTAGGCGATTGAACTATTATATAACTCGGTGAAGACAGAAAGTCAGTGAGTTGGAGACCAGAAAAGTTAGGGACAAGATGTGGTAGAGAAAGCCACCACCCGGCAGAAGGGGCGTTTGGTACGCCCGATTGAGTTTGGAGACCAATTGGCGAGAAGACGCTGGGATAAGAACATGGCCCCCGGTTGAGCAGTCCAGGAGAACGAGAACGACACACGGCTATGTCCGGAGGGGCTGGGGCGGTCAATATATTACAGTTCTGTTCGGTCTCCAAATCCCTCTCACACAAACAAACCTTTCAAATAAAGTGAGAGGTATATTTTTTAAAGAAGTCTTCGCTCGTCTTTATTATTGCATCAAATGTATTCTGCATGTATATGTGTATAGTTGTAACATATGACTATACAACTTAAAATTGATTTGGTGCCGTGACCAGGATCTGGTACCAGAGTATGGTCCTTTTAGGGTTTTGAAATTCTTCAAGGAATTATTGAGGGCCTGTTGTGTTTGGCAGGATAAAAGATGCATTCGTATTGTACCTTGATGCACGCATGTTAAGATGGCCATCCAGGCAAAGATAATAAAACAAATTTAGACAATAATTAGCCGGGCAAGTGTTATATAAGGAGAAGGCCGCCTTCTAAGTAAGATTTTGTTTGCTGTGGTTCAAGTGACTTTTTTTGTGTTTTCAGCTATTATTGTCCTTGTGAATTATTCTGTAAAATATGCGTGTGAGGGTGATGGAGACGGACGTGAAGAAAATTCTACACTATCGGTGTGTATTGAAAATTATGTCAAGATCATTTAATCCCCTAAAATGGCTCACTCAGCTGGGGCTGCAGAATACACTGACCGAATTTCTGCAGAGGGTAAGACTCCCCAAACGAGTGTCCTGGATATGACACTATCTAATCTGATGGTGGAGCTTTGGGGAATGCGAAGTATCCCTTTATTACCATCATTCCCAGGTACGCTCTGGCCCTTAGTAGTACCACCTGATAGGGTCCTATGTATGGGTCAAGCAGAACAAAACAGTATGCATATGCTAAACTGAATTGTTTGATATAGAACTGTTTTTACATTTAACTGGGTGCTAAAAGTAACTGATGTTTAATTGGATTTTTAGTAATTGATACCAGTTCTTGGAACCATTTAACTTTCTTGCCTGAACTGAATAACTTGATATAAAACAGTCTAAGGCATTTAAACAGTGTACTTATGTTAAACTGAAGTTTTTGAAATAGAACTTTTTATATTTAGACAAATGGATTTCGCATTAAATAACCTAAAATGGTTGATATGCCATGAAACCAAACCAAACTTTTATCCTCTTACCGGTTCAAGACGGTAAGCATACCATTTTTAATCATAAGGGGCTTTGTCGTTTTTGCATGTTATCCAGTTTAGGCATTGTCCTGTTCAGTTATGTTTCAGTTTATATTCATTTGCTGTGAGGATAAACTGTCCTTCTTCTCGGAGATCGATTGTTTCAATTTTATCATCATATTGTCTACATTCAGAGTCACAACACTTTTAAGTATGTTTGCTTGATAGATCTTTTTTTTTTTTTTTTGTAAATAAACTTTGGTTCTTGTCTGACATCATGAAATCTTTTAGTTTCGCTTTTAGCCTCAAGCTTTGCAACCAATGATTATTTTTTGTCGGCATCACCTGCTCTGCTACGAGTTCAGTATTGGCCATGGAGAGGTTTCTTTTGTCATTGATCAAGTAGGGCCTTTGGTACGTTCTGTGTTAGAATTTATATCTTATTTTCCTCTAGTTGTTTTATTTGCTAGTCAGTCTACGTATAGTTTTTCATCTAGCTAGTTTAATTATCTCTTGTATTTATTTGCTGCTTTGATAATGGAGTGTGATTTCTGACTATTTTCGTGTTTCTTTTCACTGAGTATATTATCTAGTCTGTGCTATTTTGGACGAAGGCTTCGAGTAGTTGTTTCACGTGATAGTTCTAGTTGAATAAAGACTCTACCTCTATTCATTCTTGAATAGTATACTCTGTCTAAATTTGACTTTCGATGTGCAATTTGTTCGCTGTTGGTAGCTCTCTGGTTTGTACTAATTCGTGGGATATCATACAAATTCCAGACGAAGATACTGGACCTATATTAGAAAACTAGAAGTGCAAGTGAGTTTCGATTCTATTTCGTGAACTCAATTAATCTATAGTATCATTTCCTTATCTTATTTATATTAGTATATTACTTATTTTTTACTTTTTTTACTTATTTTTTACTTTTTTACTTATTTTACACTCATTAATTACAGTTGGTCTTCGGTGAAGTTCGTGTGACAACAATCTCCCCAGGACCTCAATAGTGCTGTTGTCTGGAATTTTTTATACTTCAACTATGATGGATATCCTTTCATCATCCTATTCGATAGATTTTTCAACTCCATGACAAGCTACATGAAAGAATTCAATGTTTTTTCGCCTTTTTCTTCAGTGATTAGCCGGAACAGCAAAATCAACTTTCTCGTTACTTTTTTTCTTTATTATTAATTAAAACGGTTTGCTCTTCTTGTTGGAATTGAATGGGTTACTTTCAAATTATCTGATAATTATGGGATTCATATGTTTTTGAACTGATTCTATTCTGTGCATATAACATTTGCTGGTATTTACAAGTCGTTAGCACAATTTTATTCCTTCTTCTTCTTCTTCTTCTTCTTCTTCTTCTTCTTCTTCTTATTATTATTATTATTATTATTATTATTATTATTATTATTATTTAGAGTTTTTCAAATCAGTGCCAGCTGATGTTTTTTAACTGGAGTGTGAGTGGCAGCAAGTCTCCTCAAGTCTCCAGGACTCGTCTCAGGATTCTGGCCGTTCTTAGCAGTGCTGTCGTTTGGATAGTCTCTACCCGTCTGCCAACGTCCAAGTCCTCCAGGCCTTTTAATGATCCTTTAGTTATTGTACCTAACGAACCAATCACAATTGGCACAATCGTTACTTTCATGTTCCACAGGTTTTTTTTTAATTCTCTAGCAAGGTCTTCCTTCAGATTTATCCTGTGGTCCGAAAGAACAGCAAAGTCGACAATTATACTGATTCTCTTTTCTTTTTCTTTTTTTTGATTATTATGAGGTCTGGTCTTCTGTCCGGGATTAGGTGATCCGTTTGTATGCTAAAGTCCCACAGGAGTTTATGCGAGTCATTTTCTAGGACAGGTGCTGGCTTGTGCATATACCATTTGTTTGTATAGTCGAATTGAAATTTGCTGCATATTTCCCAGTGGATCACCTCGTCCACCCAGTCGTGTCTCGCCTTATTCCCCTTCTGTGTTAATTTGCTGCATTCGCTTATTATGTGATTGGTCGTTTCGTCTCTGTCACCTCATAGCCTACATTTATTATTATTATTATTATTATTATTTATAATACTAATACTACTACTAATAATAATGAATTTGTCTGTTCCCAACAGATGTCAGATGGTTATCACAAGTCACACTAGATTCCTGATTGTTATCACAAATCTCCAGCCACGTTTTCGTTCACCTGGCAGCAATATTTTCTCTATTACAGCAATGCTGTCTGCATAGTCTCAAATCTCTCCCAGATTCTTAATTCAGCTTTCTGAAATCTCTGTTCTTTTAGCACATTTCATAGAAAGTCGATTTACCACAAAATTGACCTCTACATTTTCTTGGCTCCTGGGCGTGATCCTGATATTTTACGAAGGTCTTTCTTCTTCTTGGTACAGAAACGGTTTTACAGATAATAAACAAGGAATATCGAAAGAAAAGTAACTGGTTTAAATAGATCTTCATTTACACATTCTCTCTCTCTCTCTCTCTCTCTCTCTTTCTCTCTCTCTCTCTTTATATAGATAGATAGATGTATCATTGCCACGTCTTTGGGATAGCCCGAAATCCCTTTGATATCAGTCCTTCTGAGATATATCAATGTCTATGGGTCCATGCGAGAGTCTCGTTTATAGTTAGGCCTTTCTTCGCCATCAATGTCCAACATATATTTTTCTTCTAATTTTGATTGTATGGGAGATGAGGGTCAATGTCCATTCAGCTGCTCTTGTAATAGGTGCTTCTTCCAAGACTTCATCAAAATAACATGAAGAATTCTAGTGTAATTCCTCTCTAACATTTTCAGCAAACTTTTTGTTAAAGTTCAGGTAGTACAGCCAGTCAGTAATATTGACACAGGTATAGCGTGTAAGAACTCTCGTATAATTTTAACAGAAAGCTCAGCTTTTCATACGTTTGATAACAAGTCAAAAGCATTCCATGTTTTTACTATGCGTAAGTTGACATCACTTTTAGTGGATATGATATTGCTACCGAGGAATGTGAAATTGTCATATAATTTCAGAGTCTTACCATTTTGTATGAAGATAGACTCATATTGTTTAAAAGATTTTAATCTGTTTTTTTCGGTGCTTGTCTTGGGGCTAATGGCTCTAGGATATCGTAATTTAAAATAGATAAATATATTAATCTAACACACTTATTACACACACACACACACACACACACACACACACACACACATATATATATATATATATATATATATATATATATAGAGAGAGAGAGAGGGAGGGAGTCAGTCAATATATCTGCAGATATTTTTAAAGGATTTTTTTTACGTAAATGTAAATTTTGGAATTCACTTCAAGCAAAAATTACTTTAATCTCACAAATATATTTCTTTTGATGCTATTCAAAATGACTGCAAATGAAACTTGTTCTTCAGATTGAACCAAGGTCTATCAACAAATCTTTATTGGCTGGGAAGTGCAAATTATGTGAAATTTTCAGAGGAATATGTGATATCTATAGAGAAAAATATTCTATGAACTACGAATTTACAAATACGGAAAATATTGGTGTGCTACATAAGACGAAAAAACTAGCCATGATCTGAAAATACAATAACTCTCTGTTAAATAAAAGTCCCAGGTGCTGCAGTTAGTAAAAAATGGTCTTGCGACAGTTGGCTTAGACATTAAAGTAACTATCACTTGATTTTCTTGAAGATCGAACTAAAATAAACGGTGCTTCCTATTGCCAACCTCTTATGCAATATTCATCGTATTTATTAAATTATATATATATATATATATATATATATATATATATATATATATATATATATATGTGTGTATGTCTGTGTATATATGTACGTTTGAATACAGAGGGAGTGGCAAAGAAAAGCAGACTAAGAAAAAGAATGCTGATTTATTTAACACATAGTTAAATACGAGGTGGAAAATAAAACTATTTTTTTTTTCAAAATAATAGCCTTGACACTCAAAATGTTTATCCCAGATGATCGAAATACCCCAAAAATCTTCATTTCATATTGTGTGAAACTCTTTACTTTCAATTTCTTCATATTATCAAATGTAACGCTATATTTTGTTTTTTTTTACGGCTAAGGGTTCAAGAAAATGTAGTTTGCAATCTGCTCAACAGAGTCTCTGCTCCTTTAACACCTTGAATGTTGTTTTCGCCCAAAATTCTACATCTAAATATATCAAGAATTTGTAATAAATTATCTGAAAAAAAAATTAGACGTTTCATTCATTTTGCGATAGTTTTCTGCATTCGCAAGAATTAAGATTACTCGTTTAATCACTGTCACCATATATATATATATATATATATATATATATATATATATATATATATATATATATATATATATATATCACTTGATTTCTTTTCAGTTTTTCACACTAGTTTTAATTGTTGGTCTTTAATTAGCGTCTGAGTAAGAGCGGTTCTCTTCATGTTTCTAGGAAATTATTGAATATTTTAAATCATTTTAAGAATGCTGGGTATGTATTTTAACAATTCTTCCTCTTATTTCCAAATTCTCTAGTCTTTTTTTCGAAAACTCCGCAGTTCTAGTTGAATAAAGACTCTATCTCTCTTCTTTCTTGAATAGTATACTCTGCCTAAATTTGACTTTCGATGTGCAATTTGTTCGCTGTTGGTAGCTCTCTGGTTTGAACTAATTCGTGGGATATCATACAAATTCCAGTCCAAGATACTGGACCTATATTGGAAAACTGGTACTTTAGTTTCATCTGCAGTTCGTATCACCATCACCACATTTTCAGCTCTCTGGCAAGATCCAAATATTTGTCAGTCTTTTTACTTTTCTTTTCTTTTTGTAGTCTGTCAGCAAAATACACTAAATAGCCAGTTCTTTCTTTCTTGTTAATTAATATTGATTCTAGTCTTCCGGTCAGAATTATGTGATCCATTTGTAACTCAAAATCAATTATTATTTTACTCTTTTGACTGTTTTTTTTTTTACTCCGACATAAGCTGATGTATTCTCACTGTAGTTTAAGTGACAGTAAGTCTCCTCAAGTCTCCAGTATTCTTCTTGGTATGTTCTCCACTCGTCCTCTTATTTCTCTTTTCTCCAGTCTTTGTACCAATCCTTCGATAACTGTACCGAGGGCACCAATTACAATAGGTATCACCGTCACTTTAATGTTCCATAGTTTTTTAGTTCTCTAGCAAGCCTGGGTACTTATCCATCGTTTCGCTATCTTTCTGTTTTACTTTGTTGTCAGCCGGAACGGCAAAGTCCATAACTAGGCAAGTTCTTTTTTTTATTGTCTATCACTAGCACTGATCGTATGGCCGAGATCAGATGATTCTTTTATTAGTATTGCTATTATTATTATGTGGCGTTTTTTTAAATCAGAAAATTATCCATGCAAATTTCCTAATGTCTGTCAGACGTGAGACTTTAATAGGTCTTTTTCTGATTCTTAAATCACGTGTCGTCGCAAAGAAAACGTTCCTATCAATTTCATGTTACTAGACATTGTGTCTGGACGTTGTACTTGGTTTTGAGGTTGAAAACATTTTATTGCACTTTTATTCTCTTTTTAATTGTGACTGATTAAAAATCGTCCAGCAGTCTGGCGCTACTTCTAACATTCATTGCCAAAATATTCAAATACACAAATACGTACACATGCTAATACGTTTAGAATTTAAGTTGATAGTAATATAATTATGAATAAATGAGAGGTAAACGTATTCTTTCTGTCCCTGTGCAACTCTTGGATCCTGGCGACAACACCCCACGAGACTCCAACTATACGGACACTTGCCCCCCATCACAAAAACTATACAAGTTCGACGAACCAGACACGCAGGACACTGCTGGAGAAGCAAGGACGAGCTCATAAGCGATGTACTCCTATGGACCCCCACTCATGGATGTGCAAGAGTGGGACGACCAGCACGAACTTACATACAGCAGCTATGTGAGGACATAGGATGTAACCCTGAAGACCTGCCGGAGGCGATGAATGATAGGGAGAGATGGCGAGAGACGGTCAGGGATATCCGCGCAGGCGGCGCGACATGATGATGATGATATATAGAAGAAGAAGAAGAAGAAGAAGAAGAAGAAGAAGAAGAAGAAGAAGAAGAAGAAGAAGAAGAAGAAGAAGAAGAAGATTTTAAAAATTAATCAATTTGCTATATTTTACACAGTCTGGCTGAATGATCTCCCAGTTTTAAAATGGCAGGCATGCTGGCGCCAGTAGCGTCGAAAGAGTGTGGCTTATTTCTTTCGCCAGATGCAACCGTAACTTCTTCGGTTGTCATCATTGAGTGGAATTGTTAATATCGTAACGTTTGTGATTAATACTTTCCCGAAAACCGCATGTCACAATGTGATAACATCACCCAGCCAACTCTCTCACCAGATCTTCTATGCCCTTGTGATAGCTTCCGGTAAAGACACCTAAAGATTTAAGTCTTTAACTTGAGCCGCAGGCAAGTGACAAATTGAAACATATTACTTTACATGAAATCGTTGCAATACCAGAGACAACGAGTAAGCGTACGCTGTAGAACATCAGTGTCAAACATTGTGAGGGCAAGTAAATGCTGTGTTTTCCTCAAAAGCGAGTAGTGGAATTGACGAGAAAAATGGAAAATATTATTGTTTCTTACTGTAAAATTATAGGATCAATTTTGTTTTTGGTTTTATTGACGTTCTAATCTAAAGATTTTGTAACCTGAACAAGTATCGAAGTCATACTTAGAAGATTTCGATTAATTAACTTGTTCACTCTCTTCGGCGAATAATTGATTTAAATCCTGATTATTAATATTAATATAAAGAGGGATAATCTTAAGATTTTATAATAGAATTATTTGCATTTTGGTTTATTGTATGAAAAAAAAAGCAATGCAATTCTTTGGTTTGGTTTCGATGTTTAATGGCGTATCAACAACCATAGATCATTTAATACCAGACCACCCTTCTAGAAGGACAGTAGTTGTACTATTTAAACATTAGTATCTGGTAAATAAAGGGTCCATGCCTTTTCCAAGTGTATTAGTTCGAAAGTCAATAAAATAGCTTTACTGGAGTTCGAAGTAGCATACTATGATGTCGCAGTTCTGAATGTTAGCCTCTATACCACGGGAACCTCTTCAGAAACTCCTTACCACATTCATTTGTGGTAAATACATATCCATGAAATTGACTAAACCTGATTGTGATACGATTAGATTGCCATAAATGCAGCTATGATTAATTAGAAAAGTTAAATATTGAACCGATGATAAAGTTTTAAATACACCAACATTTTTTATCATCGTCTTTGCTGGCAAAAATTGTACCAATGACTTGGCAATCATTAATCTTAGGGAAAGGAATTTTTCGGCCCAAATGGAACCTATTCGTGATAAGCAATAAAGTAAACTAAAAATACTCGAAACCCTAACACTTCTATTTTATCAATGTCTGTCTTTATCCTTTATATATATATCCAAACGCATAAAACTAAAGACATAAGCGCTGAATCCTACACCCGAATGTACATGACTCTCAGGCGTGTATTCGAATTTACTAAACGACTTTGCCACTGGCACAATGTGACACCAGGTCAATTTTCAAATGTTTTACACCTTGTTGAAAGCCCAGATAACCGGGACTGTAGAATGTCCTGATTTTGACATTAAACAATATGAATGAAAGGCTCAAGTAATGCTGGAGCTTTGAGGAATGCGGAATACCCCCTTTACTGCCATCACTCTCTGATTCACACGGGTCCGGAGGGATGGCACCTGAAAATGTCCTATTTCTCGGTCAAATAGAACTATTTGACATTTAAACTGAGAGCAAACACGTGATTAATGGTAAGTTGAATTGCTAGAAATACAACTGTTTGCTTCTTTTAACTGTTTGTGAACAAATTTCTGATATTTAATTGAATTATTAGTGATACATTGGAATACTTGGATAAATCATATAATTCTAATATATATGTATAATACAGATTGGATTCAATAATCTATAATGATTGATATTCCATTCAAGCACACCAAATATTTTTTTTCAATTTAGAGTTTTACTCAACCTAAACAGGTTCCTTAACAAAATCTAAAACCCTAATAATAGGATCCTACCTTTTTTCAAGGGCGTTATTGAGAATGGAGATGCGAACTGCCTTGAAGTTTGGTTTCCGATTACATTTCCTACAACAATACTCGTAACGCTAAACGTATCCCAAGAAGTTTATATATATATATATATATATATATATATATATATATATATATATATAATTTTGATTTGGTTTCTTATTTTATGGCATATATACCTTCATGGGTTTTTTGAAGGCCAAAGCCATCTTTGTGGATGAATGGTACTATTTAACAATTGGTTGGTGGATAAGAGGGTATATACATTTCCTAAGGCACAAAAAATGAACGTAATATCGTGGATGGAGTTCAAATACACTTACTAGGATTCCACAGTCCCCCTCTTTAAACATTATATGCCGAAAACACCCCCTTGTAGAAGTATTGTACTATTTAACTCAGGGTTAGGGGATAATGGTGGGGCATACATTTCCTAAGTTTATACTACAATCCCCTCTCGCACATTAGCTCATATACCTCGATGACTTTCCCAGATAAAAGTATAAACGAATTCAATGCCAGAGTCTCTGTAACATTAGTATATATATATATATATATATATATATATATATATATATATATATATAACTCTGCGTTCCCATATTTTCGTTATGGTATAAACTTTCAAAACTCTTTTTAAAAATACAAACGTATCTTACACAAACAAGGAACCCCGATGATAGCTTATGAAGGGTCCGAAAGCGCTCGGGACAATTTGGGGAAGTTCATCTACCAATTTCAACCGGAAACTAAGACAGTTATCAGAAAACTTGAACGGAACTTAAAAAATTAAACAGACATCGTTTGTCTTTATTATTGAATGAAACATGGTTAAATGAGCGACTGCTAGGTCACTACACATACTTCAAATATATATTTGTGTATGTCATCATCAAGTCGGGCTGCTAGCACGGATTTCCCTGTTGTAACGTAATTGAACGGCTCAAAGAAAATTGAAATTGAATAAATAAATGAATAAATAAATAAATCAGACCATATTATCCGTATAGTAAAGCCGAAGCACGCGTAGTAATTAAAAATGACTTAGGAAAACAGGAGGTTGGAAATTCATGTACGCATGCATGGAATTGCCTAGTCAGCTGGGGTAGTAGAATACACCGACTGCTTTTCTGCAGCGGAGTAAGACTCCCCACAACGAGTAGTCTGGATACGACAGTAAACAATCTAGTGGTGAGGTTCCAGTGATGCTGGAGCTTTGGGGAATGCAGAGCTACCTTCATTACTATTGCTCCCAGGTCCACTCTGATAGGGCCCTATCTATGGGTTAAATAGAACTAAACTGCCTACGTATGCTAAAATAAATTGTTTGAAATGGAACTGCTTTTGACATTCAAACTGTACTTAAACTAAACTGAATCGTTTAAAATAGAACTGTTCTGACATTTAACTGTGTGTAAAAAAATATGTTCTTATACTAAACTCAATTGGCTGAATTAGAACTGTTTGAATAGACTGAATAGCTTGAAATAGAAATATTTTCATCAATTAAACTGTGTACTCATGCTAAACTGAATTGTTTGAAATAGAATTGATTATAGAATTGCATAGAAATGGATTTGGCGTTAAATAAAATGCAAACGTGTATATGCCATAAATCCCCAAAAATTAACCAACCAACCAACCATGCATGGAAGTGAGAGAAAGCGGATATCCCTCCCGTTGACGATAGGTGGAAGTGGAGGGACGACTTATGTCCTTTCGGGCGATGGCAGCGATGATTGAGACGTTAATTGATCACCAGCGACGAAGATGTAAGAAGACGAAATTCTGGAGGGGGTTCCAGTGGAGGGGTTAGACTCCGTAACCCAGTGGACAAGCATGTTAGAAAAGGAAAAAAATCAAGGCTTGTGTCTGCTCTCTCTTTTCCACCATGATACGTTGTTTATTTTTGTCTAGTTGATGGTCGTCTCATGGTTTTGTACTCTCTTTCTTTGTCCCGGCGACTTCCAACAAGTTGAGGTAGTCAATAAACCTTTGAGTGATTTAACATAGTCTAGCATTAGTCAATATGTTCCCACGATGGAGTCACAACGGCGTCGAAAATGTGTCTTGATACAGTGGTGGTACACAGTCTCTGTTCGTCCCTATCACCCATCACTCCAAACTACATCCCGTTTCTGCGCAGATCTTTTGTAAGTAAGTTCCTGCAAGTCGGCCAAAAATTGTACAACCATGTGAAGAGGTCAATAGGAGAACGCTATTTATAAGTTTGTCTTTGCTTCTCCAACAGTGACCCGCATAACCTGTTCGTGTTACTTGGATGGTAAGTGGCCGTACGGCTTTTGTTTCGTAAGGTGTTGCGTCCAGGATTTGGTCAAATCCATATTTACCAACCCCTGCGCTCGGGCAGAATATGACACAAGGTAAATTTTTAAGCGGAGTTTAACAGGTTTGAATTCAGAATTTTCCTTCTCCTTGACTAGTTGCCTCACGAAGCTAAAGAACCCAGTCTGTCCTACTATTTACCCATAGCTGGAGGGAGAACATTTGAATCCATACCTTTTCCAAGGGTATTTGTGTGATGTGAAATGCAATTAGCCTGGTTCAGGGTTTTGACTCGTGTTACCGTGTCCATTTTCTATGATGATAGCCATTAAACCACGGGCACCTCCAAATCGATCCACAATATTTATACATGAACTGCGTGTGCATTTATGATTCCATGAAATTGAACTCATGTATAAACGCCAAAATATTACTCCACTATGCATTATGAAGACATGTATGAAAAGAAAATGGCAGTCGCACAAAATGAGAATTTTGTTAATAGCCAAAATTCCTATTCGGAAGTTTTGGTTGAACATAATGTTTCTAAGAATTCTGTAATCTTCTTATTTTACATACAGGTTGTCTTAAAAGAGATGGAACTCATTAATAAGATAATTTATATTGCATCAAGTCATCTTTCATCTGAGTCTTAGAAAGCAATAATTTCACTTCAGAAATATTAAACCAGTTGAAAAGGGCAGAAATTGATTTACTTAAGTGCAGGTGAAAGACAAAGTTCCTGAGAACGTCTTCAGTGGAAATTTTTCGGACTCCTTCCTTCACCGCATCCACATTGTCAGGACATTATGTAATCAACTTCCTGCTAGATCTGGAATATACTGCCTTCTTGTGGAAATTTTTTACTAACCCAGTGGTTTGAAATTTGTGTACTGTACAAAAGATTTGCGTTTACAGGGGATAATTGTTAAAGTCAAATTTCCTATTTAATTTTGCAAGCACATTTTTGAATGATTTGTCCCCGAAAATGTAGTGACTAAAAATATTTTTCCTCTCTTATACAAAGATTAATAGTTGTTATAGTATACTATTTTCAAATCTAAATGAAAAGAGCACAACATTATTATTAGTTGAGTTATTTGCAGACACATAGGTCCCATGTATAATGACAAACCCTGTATTAAATACTTGAATGCCCATATGCATTTTTGTGAATGCCTGTGTATTTCTCTGCGTAAGAATGGGAAGGAAAAATTTGATATACCCGTGTCATCAAAACGGCATGAAAGCAATAACATTTAACCAATCGTTATTTATTCATTATATTTTCTTTATTTTCAGTGTTTGTTTATGTCGATCATTTAGAAAGAAATGATCGATCACAATGTAATAGGGTCTTTGACTTGCTGAAGTTATTCATATTGATTTCCTTTAATTCAATTAACTAATAAAGAAATATATTTTCCAGATGTCTGAAAATTATTTGGCATTAAAATATACCCCCTCTACCACAAAACAAAGGAAATTAGAATGTAGACAAATGCGTCTATGAACGGTTATTTTTTTTTCCTAATTCGAATATTTCTTTTCGCAAAAAATGATAGAAAAATAATATGATAAAAGTAAATGCATCTATTTCAGATATGAAAAAATAGGAAAGAAATCTTATATTTATAATGACATATTTTGTTCAAAACATCAACATGATTATTTCTGATTAATTATGGCACAAAGGCATAAGAATAAGCTGCCCAGTGAGAACTGAACATACAAGTCATTGTCTTCAAGGTAATTTGCGATGTGTGAATGTGTACAAATATTTAGGTATGTAAGAATATATCTCTAAGCAAACGGGGAAATACGTGCGCTAGAACATGTATTTGTATGTGTGAGAGAGAGAGAGAGAGAGAGAGAGAGAGAGAGGGATAGGAACACCATGACAAAGACAGAGAGAGAGAGAGAGAGAGAGGGAGGGAGTTAGAGAGAGGGGGGGTGAAGATTTTTACTATTCAGAATGAGAAAACATTATGATAAGTTTACATTTTTTTAAGCAAATTATTTCCTTTAAAGTTACAAACATCTATTCCGAGAGTTATATCCTTGAGAAAATCTTTTTCCCCTCAAGTTCGCTTAGAGGAGACAAAATTGATCATGGGTAATTTGAAAAAACCCATGAAAAAATATTTTGCAGAGCACTTAATTTGTCATAAAATCGTCTAAGCTGTTCGCTAACGAGATCTATTCAATGACTGAAATTGGGGACCTGTATAAATTCGCTTTTCTATTTAGTAAGTCTTTTATTTTTCATCTCATTTTCGTCGAAAATTTTTTTTCACGTCAAGCTGAAGGATCGATTTAATACAAGACAATTTTTTTTATTGTCATTCACTATGTATGTATGAATATCCAGTTCATAAAATGTGCGAAAAAGTAATTATTTGGTTTGTGCAATGGAGAGGGCTTCTAGCGTAACGATTAGAGATTGGACTCTATGTACCCAGTTCAAATCCTCGATACGGATGTTTACATTTAAATTTCGAATGGAAATCTGATTGTTTTTTTCCATCCCCTCAAGAACATTGCATGAAAATTACAGTAATGAGGCAACAAATATTGGGTAAGTGGACCTCGATTGTTTCTAAGTTTTATTTAGATCTGCCAGCCGACGATGAATAATCTTTTTTCAATATTTGATACTTGCTTAAAAAACAAATCAAGTTAAATTATAAATTATATATATATATATATATATATATATATATATATATATATATGTGTGTGTGTGTGTGTGTGTGTGTGTGTGTGTGCGTGTGTGTGTGTGTACCCATCTGAATGAATCAATACACAGATTATCAAATATTCAAGGATTGGTTTGATTCAGTTTTATGGCATATCAACCATTGTTGGTTATTCAAATCCAAATCCTGTTTATATATATATATATATATATATATATGTGTGTGTGTGTGTGTGTGTGTGTGTGTGTGTGTGTGTGTGTGTGTGTGTGTGTGTGTGTGTGTGTGTGTGTGATTTGGTAACACATTTTCTAGAAAACATTCTAAAACAAGCCTGAACTCTTTTTGCACGCAGTTAAAAGGTTTCAGGTACAGCTATATTACAATCACAATTTAAAATCAATTATTTGTTTGTGCAAATACTTTGTCTTATTTAATGCATAGATAGACACTATCAGGTTTTACCACTCCGGGACAAAGAGGAACTGGGTGCAATAGCAATGCAGAGGTTATTCCTCGTTCCCCAAATCTCCAAGACCGGAGCCTCACCCTCAGCAGGGTTGATGTCATAATAGGTTACTCGTTGGGAAGAGTCCTAACCCTCTGCAAAGATATAGCTGGTGTATTCTATAGCCCCAGCCGAGTAGGGTAAAATTTTTTGAATATCTTGGTTGATTATAAGTTAATAAAGTTGGTGACTTTATTCGAGGGTGACCCGAATGCTCCCTTTTCAAAAGCTACCACACCAAGGTGTAGGGTCGGGCGCAACTCCATTCCTGGAATTGCTTCACTTTACTCGTGATCCTTGTCTTAAAATGCTGAGTGTTAAGCGAGGTGGTATCAAGTACCATTTTTGAAGTTTTTGGTATGAATCGACCTCGGATTGTACCACGGTCTCCCAGACCATTGACGAACACTCTAATCATTTGGCAAATGTAATGGCCATCCAAAAAGCAAAAACGTTTTATTCTTACAAAGAATAGAGAAAAATTATGAAAAAACTCTAGCTCTATTGGTAACTCCACTTTTTTAATATGCCTCAAATTGCTTAAAAAAGCTCTGCGTTGGTCATGTCTTCTTTTCCATCTGTCTATCTTTTATCTGAATTTCTACCTATCTATTTTTCGATGAATTCAAGGTATTCAAAGAGACGTTTTAAAATGCTTGAATCTCTCTCTCTCTCTCTCTCTCTCTCTCTTTCTCTCTCTCTCTCTCTCTCTCTCTCACACACACACACACACTTACTTTACTTAGTTCTATTCTAGCAAAACGAAGGCTGTTTATTTTGCTTTTTCTTCGTTTTATCTTTTAACATTCTTATCTTTCAAAAAGTATGGCTTACATCGTCGCCATGAACGTTACTTGTAGGATTTCCATGAAAGATATTAATGCACATCAGTTGATGATAGAAGAAGAAAATAAATTTCACACGTAAAATAAACTTCCGGGAAGATAGAAAATGTTGATTTGGAACGTCGATTCGTTTTTGGCAAAGACGAAGACCAACATACCACAGAACACATTCTTATTCATATTTATCTTGAAGCGACATTGCAACATTTCCGGTGGATGTTTTTACACAAATGAAGAAATAGAAGAAAAAGAAAAACACATGGTAATTTTGTTTTATGCATCTAGTTTGATAACATAATGTATGGAAAAATAAATACGTTAAATTGTGACCTATGCAGGGTGTTTAAAAACTTTAACATTCAAAATGGGTAGAGTGTACGCCAATGGTCTGGGAGACCAGTTTTTAACCCAAGGTTAAGACATACCAATGACTTAAAATAGCACACCTGGTACCTCTTTACTAAGCTCTCAGCAGTATAAGTTACGGATCAAGGTTAAGTGGAGCAATTCAGAGAAAGAGTTAACGCCCTTCTCTACTCCTCGGCGTAGAAGCTTTTGAAAAGGGTACCTTTAGTTTGCCCTCGACGACGGTCGGCTAACTCAACTAATGGGAGTTCTTTTATATTGCATTATGATTTTAATGTTTCGAATCGTTCATCATCTCAGTCAAAACCTTAATCGACCCCAAGTAGTCACCAATTTCAATTCTCTTTTTCCTATAAAAATGAATTACTGACATTATTAATCACCTGTGGGTGATTCCAAGAATGTTTATAAAGGGATATTCATTTTGCTTTTTTTAATGATATATATTATTATATTATTAAGAGTTTTGATATTTTTAATGCATCTTCTTTATGATTATTTTCGTTACGTTGAGTCAAGGAGACAGAGATTAAAGATTTTAGGTCGGTCTCATAAACAGGAAGATATGGGTTTGTTTTTATTTAGTCGAGGGAGAAAAAATGCATTGATTTATAAATACCCATAAAAGAAGTGGTGCTTGTTTTTGAGTATCTCAAAATAAACTTTTTCGTTAACGTCTAGAACTCAATGATTCTACTTGAGAAAAAAATCTAATTATTTCTTTTTTTAATTCCTAAGTATCTCACCTCCTGTAATCACAAGTGAACTCATCGTATTTTCTAATGGGTGGGATTTTGGACATTGACCCATCTGTCATTTACTTCTCCGTGACTCAAATAGTAGGCTGGTAAAGGAAGCCATTACATAACAAAGGTCTGTAGTTTCACTTGCGATGCAAGTCACTGGAGATCGATACATGCATTTCTTAAGGGCCTCTGCGAGAAGTGAAACACAATCAGCTTTGTCCAGGATTCGAACTCAGCTCTCTGATTCCATTTCCTACAATGACAACGATAACCCCTAAAATAAACGTGGCTCCAAGATTTAAATAAACTTTCACTTGTGCTTGTTTTGACATATTTTTCTATAAGAACTGCGCGTGAAAGCTTTATTGGCATTTTTTTTTCAAATAACAAAATCCAATTAGATTTCCTTAAAAGAAATAATTATATACTGCAATATTATTAACTTTTCTACATAATAAAACATTTATTTAGTTTAATTCTTATTTACTATTTAAATGAATATCGCATATTCATCTGATACATGTAAAATTACTATTATACTATAACTTGAGAAAAATGATTTTTTTCCAAATATAGAGA
Source organism: Sepioteuthis lessoniana (assembly GCA_963585895.1). Taxonomy (NCBI): domain Eukaryota; kingdom Metazoa; phylum Mollusca; class Cephalopoda; order Myopsida; family Loliginidae; genus Sepioteuthis; species Sepioteuthis lessoniana. The sequence goes on along the minus strand of CAUZXS010001699.1, from coordinate 109,101 downwards.
TCTTTAAAGCACTATATGGTAAATAATTATACACATAACATTAAATACATGGAAATATATTTTGATCATTGCCTCACTTGAACAAAATGTCAAGATTGATAGAAAGATAATAGACGAATGATTAAAAGTGACTTTGTTTTGAAAATATATAAAGACTGAAAGAGAGTTAAATAAACGTGAAATATTTTTGTAGTTTCGAATAAATGCACATGTGAATAATAAAGAAACAAGGTAATGCTAGAGGAAGTTAATTTATTTATTTTTATAAAATAATAACATCTGATGGTAGTTTTCTATGAAGTGAGTGAAAATATAAATAGAAAATAAAAAAAGTCTTTGATGAATTCTAAAGGAAAAGGAAAATAATAGAAGGGAAGCAGGCAACTAAGAAAAGTTTATAGGAGGAATATAAGGAATGTAAAATTTAAGTGTCAAATAGGAAAAAGGAAAAACATGAAAAAAAATATGAAAGAGGTAAAAAGAAAACAAAAACAAACGTCAAACGGTAGAATGAGTGCAACGAAGAACAGAAATACAAATGAAAAAATAAAGAATTTAAAAAAAAAAAATCAGTTATGAAAAAAGACAAAAAATTAAAATGTAAGGTTTATACGTATATGGAAACTTATTGGAGAAATATTTTTTTTTTTTGTTGATCAATTTTTATATTGAGACAAGAAAAAAAGTCAATGTGACAGGATAGAAGAATGAAGCAAAGAATGATTGTAAGAAACGTTAGAAGAAAGAAAGAAAGAAAGAAAGACAGTAAGAAAGAAAGAAAGAAAGAAAGAAAGAAAGAAAGAAAGAAAGACGTAGAAATTAAACTAATTAGAATAATTAAAAAGAAAATACTGTAATGGTTTTTAGAAATATCCGAAAAGAATTAGGAAAATTTAAAAAAAATATGACAGAAATAGGGCACTAAAAAAGGGTTGTGAAAGAGAAAATAAGATAGACAAAAGAATGAAGACAATTGTAAAAAAACAAAACAAAATTAAATGTATAAATTAGAACAAAAGTTTGATTTATTATCGAATACAGGCAAGAAATTAAAATACGAATTCATATTGATAAAGTCTCAACCAAAGAAAAAATAAGTATTTGAGCAGATGTCCCTAACTGGCGTCCAGCAAACAAAATGCAACCTTCGTGAACCATCCATGCAGTCCTTCACTGAAATTTCTTTTTTTTCTTCTTCTTTTTCCTTTTTGGTATTGACTGAAGACGTAGCATTACAACTGCCAATGGAACTCATTGATCTTCAATGTTAAGAAGATTTGAAGTTCAATTTTTTTGCTTGCGACATCATCGATTTATGTATGAACCATGTGCTTCCTTCTGGATGATTACTCAACCTTTTCACCCAGACCCAGCAAATTATGTGTATGTTTTTCTCAAATATTCTCCAAAATGAAGCATACCAACTGCACGCTACGTTCATGACTGTCAAATCATTTCTTGTCTGATGCGCTTGTTTTGATTTCATTTAACACTGATATTACATCTTTTGTGATTAAAATCAAGCTTAGATGTCTCTTTAAATAAATTATTGTTTCTTTGTGAATTTAGGTTACTTATTCCTGTCCTTTAACATCCCTACCCCAGACAGATTTGTGGTCTTTTGGCGGAAAGGTTTAGGATTATTGGGCAAGAGCTAAGATATGTACATGCTATGACGCATATTCATATCGCTGTTTAGTAGACTTTACTCATTCTTTAACTCTTCAAATTTCTTTAATCCATCAAGAAATTTCTTTTTTTTTCTTCTTTGTCTCGATAACTTTTCATCACCAAATTGTATTTATGCAAAAATGAAAATACATAAACACAGGCAAAACAAATAGATAAAACGAATTCAATGATTAAAAAAGTAAATAATCAATTAAATCTAACTGTGAACAAATTAGGAGTAAGTTTAGAAAAAAAAAGTCACCGAAAAATGACCTCTTTATAATGGAAATGTTACATCTGACCAATCTTGAATTTTTTCACTGATAATCATATGATATGATATTATTTTATATAATAACCGTTGGACATTCTAATTAATTAGATTGATTTTTATCAAGATTCCAACGATACGCCAACTGATTATGCCACTGCCCAATGATCAGTTCTACAATTTGGCCTGTTTAAAATATTGGCACAGTTCCATCTTTTCTGGTTACATTATTTCTTTCTGACTCTCTCACTTTTGTGTTTTATTTCTTCATTTCTGTGGTCTTTCAGTAATGTGTTTTGCAAGCATTTCTATATAGTTTTCTTCATTATTATCTGGCTTAATAATCTCATTTATGCCTCTCAAACTTCGGATTTTGTCTACATCATTATTTTTTGTAATTCTATCAACCAATGTCTTCATATTGAATGTATCACATAACATACTGTTTTCTCTCTTCAATTATCCGTTTTTTTCAGGATTTTATTCGCCATCTTTTTATTCCTATCTAATATTTGAGTCATGTTGTGCCAAGTAATTTCAAATTAAAAGTAATTATTTTCATCAGCGTATCATATTAGATCCACCGAAGTAAGATCATCGGTATCCAGTGGGTGCTTTAAAAACATACCAGACTTGTGGCTGTGTTTTCTTCATGGGGTTTCTTTTGTATCCTTGTCAATGACAAAATAAATCTCAGTATAGATTTTTTTTAAATTGTTGCTAAAATCATTGTTATGGAAATATATACACAAAATGTAATCGTTTAAAAAAGATTGGTATAGAATGCATATTCCTGAAAACTGTAATAATCCGCTTCCTCGTTAAATTTAGCTGTTAGTGTAACATAATGGCCGAGGGATTTCGGTTTATGCCTTTGGGTTTAGTTAGGCTGAGAACCTTTCGGCTCAGTGCATGGGTTAGTTAGGTGGAACATTAAAACAGGTGTTCTCGCGCGCGCGCAGAGCGAACGTGTCACTCAAAGATGTCACATTAGCCCGAGATGGGAAACGCGGTTACACTGTGCGGGTGACATCACGCACCGGAAGTGCGCGGAAGATTTTGGGAGATTTCGAAAAAGTCAGTGAGTTGAGACTAGACACCGAACGAGACGGTTGACTTTCGCTTGCTTGCAGAGAGCTTTTTGGCGGGTGGCACACGAGTCAGGGGTGGTGGCAGATGAAAAAGCCAGTATAGAAAGACTGTGCCTCTCTCCTTATGTCGAAGAACCTTTAAACGCAAAGGTAATAACAGGTTTCGTACATGAACTGAGAAGTCGTTACGCGTTTTCCGAATTTCGAGATTCGTATGTTCTGTGTAATATATATATATATATATATATATATATATATGAACATTATATGTCCGTTACGCATGTCCGTGTCATGCATATGGTACATTAGTATCGTATAGTGATACAGTATTAACATTATTTCCTTACCTGATTCTTTTATTTTTTATAGTTCTTTAAATTAAACAGAATTATATTTTCTAACAATTCCAATCTCCTTCATTATATTTTGATCACGTGTTCTTACATATGTACTTAGAAATAGAAATAGGTAAGCTTATGATAAGTTGACGAGCGCGTGCACATCCCCCACACACGGACGTGTGTGTGTGTGTGTGTGTATGTGTGTGTGTGTGTGTGTGTGTGTGTGTGTGTGTGTGTGTGTGTGTGTGTGTGTGTTCATGCATATATAGATATGTATTCTTTGATTTGTTTTGGTTGGGTTTCATACCATATCAACCATTGTATATAATTGAATGTCAAACCCTGTTTGCAATTATATATATAAATATAGATATTTAAAAAAAAAATATATATATATATATATACGCGCACGCACACACACACACACACACGCACACACACACGCACACACACATAAGTATATGCTGGCTAATTATAAAAACTTGAAGCACAATGTTTTCAATTAATTATAATTTCAATTGATATACACTCAGAAACACGCATACAAACGCATATATATATATATATATATATATATATATATATATATATATATATATATATATGCACAAACTGTTTAAAGATTTTATTATCTCCCGTGACTGTGCTTGATTCTGGGATAGATCGTTGACAAAAGATTATTAGTTGCAATACGTAATTTTTTACAAAATGCGTGTGATAATTTGGCTGTCTGGTACTATCTATCTATCTATCGCTACCTCCCTCCCTCTCTCTATCTCTCTCTCCCCCCTCTCTCTCTCTCTCTATATATATATATATATATATATATATATATACTTATGTGTAATTTAGATTGTCCCTATTTCTCAATGTAGCGGATTCCTGTCTAAAAGCAGAATGAAAAAAGTCAATTATGTAATGAGCAAAAACTTGTTAATAGATATTTATATTAACAGGTATACTTATTTACGAGTGACATCATCACTGGCTGACGTAAAAGTCGACCACGTTTAGATCTCAGCTTCGAGTATCTCGCGTGTCTAGCCAAACTGAAATGCTGAGAAACACCGAAACAGACTGTATGTTGATGACTACATATATATATATATATATATATATAGTCAGCTATATATATATGTGTGTGTGTGTGTGTCCGCGCGCACACCCGTATGTGTGTTCCAATGTACGTGTGTTTCAGTGTATGTGTCTATGTGTGTCTGTGTGTGTTCAAATACATGTGGATTTGTTCTCGTCTATACATGTGTTATGGATTTTAAAACCGGTGAAAGAAAGTTCTTTTTTCAATTATTCATATTCTTATTTATCACTCGTGAATTTGTTGCAGATAGATGGAGATTTATGATTTAATCTTATATTTCCTCCTCACCTGCAATTACTCTTTTTCCTTTCTTCTCATCTCTCAGAGGATGCTGATTCAGTGAGTGGCTCCCCTCTATCCTTCAGTATCTCTTGTCCTTGATTGGCGGATATCAGCCATTCTATTTTTTGCCAACGCCATCTTGGCTTTCTCTCCAGTCGAAAAGGAAAATTCAATCATGTTACGAATTTGCTTTAGATTTATTTGTTACCAAACCTGAATTGCACTAACGAGAAGCGATTATTGAGTCAGTTAACTGATGTGAATTTGAATTTCTTTCTCCACGCCATCGCTTATGCATCTGTATGTATACATATGTCTATCATGCGAGTCATATAACGTTTTTCTTGTAAGCGAGTAGCTATAATGCCGATGTCTGTGTCTGAAATGATTTTAGGTCCTATCAAATTCGGTAATTCTTCCATCTCTATTAAAGAACGCACATGATATGTGAATTCACTCTTGGATGCATAACTATTTGAATATCAGGTATTTTAGAAGTTGACGCAATGTGTAAAGGATACAAAACATGTATCTATCTCTTTGATGTATGTAGATAAACAAAAACTGTTACTTATCAACCTACTAGTTAATATAATAAACATTACACTGGTCCAATGATCAAGTTAATTTGCTTTCTATGTTTATAGGTGTACAAACGATCACAGGCCAGTAGTCAGGAAAATTAAACGTCAGGCCCTTAGTATTTAGCCAGATAATTCAAATGAAAAATGGTCTCGGTGGTCGGTGTTTTCGTACATGATATGTTTGGTTAGAGAATTAGTTTCGAATAGCTATTGATATTTAGATGAATATGAAATGTTTTCACAATATTCGTAATATATATATATATATATATATATATATATATATATAGTATATATGACTATTAAATATAAATATTTATACACACACACACACACATATATATATATATATCTATACACAGAGAGTGAGTGAGTGAGTGAGTGAGTGATAGAGAGAGAGAGAGAGAGAGAGAATGAGATAGAGAGATTGGGAGAGAGGGAAATAGATTATATATATATATATATATATATATATATATAGTAGTAAATGATTATTAAATATAAATACACACACACACACACACACACACACGTATATGTTCATTTTTATATATATATATATATAGTGAGAGTGAGAGAAATATAATATATATATATATATATATATATATATATATATATATATATACATATATAATTATGGATATGTCAACTGCATAATCTCTTATTGGTCAATGGCGTCCTCATAATTTCCTATTCCACATATCAACACCTCTTCGTTCATGTCTTCCCTGGTGAATCAATAATCCTGTTGCAGATTTACGTTCATATATATATATATATATATATATATATATATATATATATATATATAATCCCGTACGCATTTTCATTAGCATATATATACCTACACCTATATCTATACTTAATATGAACATTTCCATATACATACCAACTTTCATATGTGCATATGACAGTATGCCATGTGTGTGTGTGGCTTTGTGTTAAATACTTGATATTTTTTATTGATTTCGTGTCTACATCTCATCATTAGGTATCATCTATTGTGTGTGTCTATTTGATAAGCGAGATTCTCGTCTCCATTGGCCCCTTGTATTCTTGCTAGAGAGCCAGTTAACATAAAAGTTGATATTCAGCAAAGGTTTACACTTTGCATGTTAATGTTGTCGGTCACCCCTTTCTAAGATTATGAGTTACACTGCTGCCTCTGCGCGGAATATAAACTGCACATACATAACAAGTTGTGCATCGATTGACAGAGAGTTAGTGTTGCCAGTTGCGAGCCAATACATCCCCGAGCGTGCAGACCGAGTGCCAAAAAATGGCACCCTAATGAAAAGCTATGATTTGAATAGCAATCTTGTAAGCGATAAAGGTGATAACGTGTCGGATGTCTCAAGATAGCCAGTGGAGATATTTCTCAGAATAATCCGACGTATATATATATATATATAGAGAGAGAGAGAGATAGAGAAACTGATAGACAGGGGAAAAGAGAGATTGATTTTTTCTTTCGGCAAAATATTATTTAGTTTACTAAATCCTTGATGTAAGATAGATTGTTTTACTATTTTGTCTGCCTAATGGTAATCCTAACTATTTTGAAGTTCAGATATGTAAAGTTAATTTTCGGTTATAGGAATATTTATTGTATTTACTCATAGAATGTTTTATTTTCATCTTCTATAAAAGTAGTCGTAATTCACTCGGGTCCGTGTCCTTTATGCACTCGAGGGCAGGGACTTATGCAAGACTGGCAGTTGCTCATTTATATCTTATCCCAGCTTTTAAGCAGGATATGACGCAAGGCAAATTTTCTTAAACAGAATACAGCTGTTCTGAATGCACAATTTTACTTCTCGATGACTTGATGGCTTATCAGAGCTAATATAAATAAATAAAAAAACAGTCTGGAACACTTTGTAACCATATCTGACGAAAAAACGGATGAGTTCATGCCTTTCACAATTACATTAGCGCAAAGTGAAAAAAATTAGCACTGTTCAGAATTTGCGTATGGTTCACCAATTCCATTTACTATGACTATAAACTTTACCCAGAGTTGCACATTTAGCATATGTACTATTGCCACAATTAACGCCATGTGCGAAATAGACATCTAATGTTCATAACGATAGAACATATAAAGAACATTGGAATCCCGAAATTCGAAAACACGTACCGACTTCTTGTTCAGTTAGGAAACCTTTTTATTAAATTTGAGTTAAAAGTTTCGACATAAGGAGGAGATACACAATCTCGCTATGCCGTCTTATTCATTTGGCCCCTATCTCGTGCAGCACCCATGGCGAGCTGCGAGCCCAAAAGTCGACCGTCTCCTCGGTTGGCGTCTAGTATTCAACTCTCTAACTTTCTTCAAATCTCCCACAAACCTCCGCGCGCTTCCAGTGCGTGATATCACCCGCACCCTGTCACCCCGTTCTGTCATCTCGGGCAATTGTGACATCCCTGAGTGGCACGTCAACCCGCGCGTGTTACCACCTACATCAAGGTTTGCACCTAACTAACCCATGTGCTGAGCCGAAAGCTTCTCAGTCTAACTAAGCTCAAAGGCATGAACCGAAATCCCTTGGCCATTACGTTACACATATATCCTGCCCTGATTCTACAGATATTTTCAAAACGAAGAACAAAGTCAGATATAGCATAGCAGAAATGGGATCTCTTTAAAATAATGACAGCTAGAAAACCAATTTCTGTATTTGATTTTAGATTTTTTTTCCTTCCTGCCTTCTCTCCAAGAGTAGAAAGAAAAATGATTAACCACCAATATTCGGATAATAGACGTTCTGAACTTTGAAAACGGTTTGAAAACTCCATTCGACATGCGTACCACACACAAAAAAAACTTTACTCTGTTTTGAACAAAACATGTTTGGAGTACTCATCAAAACAGCAGCTATACGACAATTTACCTTCACACAAAACATCCAGATAAGAGGAACAAGGCAGGTTGTTCACTACTAGAAATTCATCTGACGTTTTCCTAATGACTCCCTCACATGGGCGGACTATTGTTTGCACACCACCAACGACTCACATTCATCAGTCCAATTCATTGAAATATGGTCCCCATTGTTGGAAATAGACACGTCGACACGAGTTCCAAACTTGGACGAGACTGTTTACATTTCACCTAACGTTAATACACTTGGGAAATGTATGTGTCCAATTATTCTCTCTCTTGCTAGTAGGTCAGACTAAGATCTTTAACCTAGGTATGAAAAGTGGTCTAGGAGAAAGAAAACTCAGAATTCAAACATGTTAAACCTAGCTTAAAATTGACCTTGTGTAGCATCCTGGTTGATATGAAAATAAATGAATTCATTTCGAAGACTGGACGAAGTCTACGGAAAGTGCCATGAGCGATGGCTGATTGGCACGAATAGGAGAAAACCAGGAAACTATGCACTAATAGTACAACAATGATGATTATGATGATGATCCTATTTACCCAACCCCTCCCCTCGGGCAGGATATGACACAAGGTCAATTTTTAAGCGGAGGTTTGAATTCAGAGTTTTCCTTCTCCTAGACTAGTTTCCTCACGAAGGCTGAAGAACCCTGTCTGTCCTATTTACCCATAGCTGGAGGGAGAATAGTTGGATTCATACCTTTCCCAAGGGTATTAGTGCTATGTGAAATGCAATCAGACTCGTCCAAGATTTGAACTCGTATCGTCGTGTCCATTTACTACGACGATAACCATTACACCACGGGATGATGATGATGATGATGATGATGATGAGGATGATAATATATTTAGTAGCGGCCATAAGTTAAGGAACGGAACAACAACAAATATTTAAATGATTTTCAATTTTAAAAAATCCATGAACGTTTACGAAATTTTCACAAAATATACTGAGAACACATATATTTATTATCAAATATAAAATTTTCAATTTTTTTTTTTTCTTACAGTAAATTAACAGTGAACGAAAAAAAAATACATTCTGTCATGGTCAAAAGTTAAGGAACGTTTTTGAATTATAGTAATTTAGGAATTTTTTGAACAACGTGATTACTGATTTTGATTTATAGTCAACTGTCATACATCGTTGTAACTATTTTTAAGAAAGATGTAGACGAAAGCACGTAAATGTTTTACTCGAGAAGAAAAAAAAGCTCATTTTAGCGAATCCTGACGAAGACAAATCATATGCTGAAATTCTGGCATTGTTCGAAGGTAAAAAACCGCTGTTTATCGTGTAATCAGTAGATTTAAGGCTAACAAGACACTTGAAACAAAACGAGAACTAGTAGACCTTTGATGACTACAAAACCGGAAGAGCAGAATATTGTTAAAATGTCTTTAAAAGACCGTTTCAATACAGCAACGTTTATTTCACGTGCGTTTTGTGAGCAAACAGGAAAACCAATCTCTTGAAAAACTCTTTCTAGTAGGTTAGATAAGGGAAAATTAGTGGCTCGGATTCCTTATCGGAAACCTTTGATTTCAAAGATAAATCAAAAGGTTCGTCTTGACTTCAAACAAAGGATATCCTGTGGTAAGAGTAACAATGGAATATGGTTCATGTTAGTGATAAATCGAAATTCAACCTGTTTGGATCTGAGGATAAAAGGTTTGTAAGACGTAAAAATGGGGAACGCCTATCCCCTCATTTTTTTAATGAAAACTGTGAAATTTGGAGGGGACGAATAATGGAGTGGGGGATGATTTTTTTCCGCAGGAGTAAATATTAATGGCAATGTTTATAAAGAACTTCTTCGCTAGCATACTCTTCCTCATTTACGCAAAGGGACCGTTGAAACTCCAATATCTATGCAAGACAACGGGCCTTGCCACGAAGCAAACAATTGTGTTAATTTTTCTTGAAGTGGAAGGAATAGCTGTTATGAAGTGGCCATCACAAAGCCCAGATGTGACTCCTATAGAGCATGTGTGGGAGATCATAGGAGAGAAAGCTCAGAACAGAAATTCTCAAAGTATTGATGAATTATGGGGTTTTCTGAAAGAAGAATGGGAAAGTATCACCACCACTTTTTGTAAGATGTTAATTGGCTCATGTGGTCGAAGATATAATGAGATAATCCAATGCAAAGGAAAATTTACTAAGGATTGACTTTTTCTTTAGTTTTAATATTAATCTAATAAGGATTTATGATGCCTTCCTTAAATCTTGACAGGGGATAAAATTTATATTTTTGTTTTTTCACTTGACTATTAATTTACTGTAAAAGAATATTTTTAAAAAAAAATTTATATGTAATAAATGCATTTATGTTCCAAGTTTATTTCATGAACATCTTATAAACGTTCGTGCAAATTGTTTTTAGTAAAAATTATCTAAATATTTGTTGTTGTTCCGTTCCTTGACTTATGGCCGCTACTATATATATATATATATATATATATATATATATATATATATATATATATATATATATATAGTATTATTCGGTCCAGTTAAACCAGAGTTGGGAGTAATTCCTTCAGGACAAGAAAATTATTCAAGAGCTGAACATTTGAATATATATATATATATATATATATATATATATATATATATATATATATATATATATATATATATATATAAAGTTTGTTTATCCTATCAGTATTAATGTTATTGGCCGTAATTTAAACTTGACTGGTTATAAACTGATGATTTCATAATGGTTGATACAAATATTTGATCCTTTTACTTCTTTGACATATTAAAAGTTGGTATCAGAACAGCTAATCTTGCTCACAGAATTTATTTATGTGTAGCAAATAAATATATCTTACTGTACTTTAAAAAAGTTAAGTGAAAATTTTAGATTTGCTGATTGGTCAATTGATTATATTTAAGATTTCTATGTTATTTTAACTCGTCCCAAAGTTTGATAACCATCTGGAAATTAACATAATCAGAAGCATCTGGAAATTAACATAATCAGAAGAATAACGAGGATCGAAAGATTTTTTTATAAAATACAAATAAATGATTAAGTTCTGCATAATAATCCCTGAAAACTCTACTGATAATAAATGTTCATTATATATGTATGTAATCCGACAATATGTAGAAAAAACATTTTCTTATTATACACAATTTTCTCCTAGGTTTTTGAATTTCACATTCCTAAACATACATCCTTAAGTCAAAATTGTTAATATCACCCCTCATGGTCCTGATGATGTTTCAGCAGAACTGAAACGCTATAGTGTCGAGCTCTCAATAAATCATTCCTTCCACTTGGATTGTTGTTGTCAGTTTTCCTACATATATATATATATATATATATATATATATATATATATATATATATGTTTCAGCTTATCCTTATGTTTTATTATATAAACCGTTTCAATAAATATAATCAGGTAGCAGGCATGTTTTGGATACAGCGTCCCTGTTCGATTAGTTTTTACACGTAGACTTTCACAAGTTGCTTCCATTTTAGAAAACATAAACACAGGTAAAAGTTTCGTTACTCTACATCAAAATCGAAACGATATTATGGCAATCGTTGTCTGTTAAAAGAAATATTTCTTAAATCAGGAGAGACCAATATTTCACTCAGAGACATTATTTTCTTCAAATAATCTTCCATACATTGTCTTTATTAAATTTATTTTGACAAAGGAAGCACTATTTATATTCAAATTTATCTAAACCATCCACAGGGAAAATACAGCCACATATAGATAGGTAGATTTATATGTATATAGGTCGTAAGTATATTGATGGCCAATGAAGATGGCATTCGATAGATATTTATAGTCTGTCATTGGCATATTTCTTCAAGAAGACACTCGAAGTGACAGAAATATTGACAAATTTGAGTTATGACGCAGCCTTGCACCAGATGTAGATTTTAGCAATAAGCACTTCATTAGTGATCACGCAATCCGCTTGCACGCTTATATATATATATATATATATATATATATATATATATATATGTGTGTGTGTGTGTGTGTGTGTGTGTGATAAGGACAGAAGGAAAACCAGTTTCCATTATATATTTTGACTAAGGGTTGATTGCAAATCCTAAATCGGTAATGGACATTCTTCTTTTTGGATATTAGCATACAACATCATTAATATATATATATAGTTACAGTGTTGGTAGTCACTATTTCAATTTGTGAGTTTGTAGCGTACCAAATGCGATATATATATATATATATATATATATATATATATGTGTGTGTGTGTGTGTGTGTGTGTGTGTGTGTGTGTGTGTGTGTATTAGACGCGGAAGCAAACTGTAAAAATTTTCCTAAATTTTTTGGTCTGATTAGTCCTATTTAAAAAAAAACAGTAAATTGAAGTTTTCATGATTAGCTCTATTATTTAAATTCTTTTTCAAAATTATAATTCAGCGCAATATGAACGAGCAAGAAAAAGAAATAACAACGAATCTATGATTTGCTTAACGTCGAAACCAAGCCAAAGTCTCTTTGTCTACCGTGTACAAGGCAAATATTATTTTTCAGAAAAATAACTTTTTTAAGGAAAATGGAAAAAAGGCAGTAGAGGATCGAAGCATAAAAAAAAAAGAAAGAAAGAAAGAAAGAAACAATGAAAAGAAAGCTTTTTAACTGCTGTCGCTACGGTGATTAAGAAGGCAGCATAACGTCAATAGGAAAGCATACTAATGAATTGAAAGTCCACGAGAAAACTGTAAAGACAAAAATTAAAGAAGTGTTAAGCCCATACTTTGAGCACCTTGATTACGCTATATGGTGTGTTTCAGAAAACAAAATAAATGCAACTTCCCATCCAAATATTGGTTCGCTCAAGACTGCTATTCAGGACGAATGGAATAAAAAGTATGAAAAAAATAATTTTGAAGGCATGCAAATCGTTTCGAAGGCATGTTGATACACTAATTGAAAAAGATAGTGGCCGTATTGAATTAACTATTTTGTGTTTACCTTCTTATTTTGTTATTTTTTTTTTAAATCAAAGTGAATCTTGCTTTATAAATGGGTCTTTTATGATCATACTAGAATATTCCAAATTTTGCATCTGCATCCTGTATATATATATATATATATATATATATAAAGGGAAAGCGGGAGATACAGAGAAAGAGATAGATAGATAGATGGAGAGAGAGAGAGAGAGAGAGAGAGAGAGAGAGAGAGAGAGAGAGTGTGCGTGTGTGTGTGTGTGTGTGTGTGTGTGTGTGTGTGTGTGTGTGTGTGTGTGTGTCATGGCAGCAAAAAATAATTTATATGCTAATATACAGACAGAGTGTCTGAGACAGGGATTGCCTCGCACGTGTTTTAGTGAGTAAATGATCAGAGTAAAGAGGGTGTAATATAGTGTTGGATTTAATTATTTTTATTTTACTATATTCCATGAAAAATACCAGTCTAAAACAAATAATAAATGGAACCTCAGAAAGGCCGAGACAATCATAGTTATGGACTGATAGTAGGATCTACAAACTAAAACAATGTCTTCATGACTATAATTTATATGTTACTTAAACTGGTACATGAAGATAAATGTTTCAAATACCATAAATATTGAGCTTATTTTACTTTTAGCTAAAAATAAATACAGGCATACGTGGGATTTTTATATGGGTGTCTCTTATCAACGCTATTGTAAAACCATTATTTTCTAGGTTAAAACAAACCCTTAATTACATACATTATTGCTTTGGTTTTATTTATTTGAAAATTTAACGTCATTGACTGAAGAGGAGACTTGCTATCACTCAAACTCTAGTGAAAAACCCACCAGCTAACACTCATGTGAAAAACTCACAAAGGAGTAAATAATAACAATAATAATAATAATGCGGTGACAGAGACGAAACGATCAAACACATAATAAGCGAATGCAGCAAATTATCACAGAAGGAGTATAAGGCGAGACACGACTGGGTAGACAAGGTGATCCACTGGGAAATGTGCAGGAAATTTCCGTTCGACCATACAAAAAAAAATTGTTATATGCACAACCCGGATCACCTAATTCCGGCCAGGAGACCAGACCTCATATTAATCAAACAAAAAAAAAAAAAAGAATTTGTAAAATTGTAGACATTGCAGGCCCGGCGGACCACAGAATAAATCTGAAGGAAAGTGAAAAGAAGTATGAGAACCTCGACCTTGCTGGAGAATTGAAAAAGCTGTGGAACATGAAAGTAACGATTGTGCCAATTGTGATTGGTGCATTAGGCACAATAACTGAAGGATTATCAAAATGCCTGTAGGACTTGGAAGTTGGTGGACGGGTAGAGACTATCCAAACGACAGCATTGCTAAGAACGGCCAGAATCAAGTCCTGGAAACATCAGGAGACTTGCTGTCACTCAAACTCCAGTGAAAAAACATCAGCTGACACTGATGTGAAAAACTCTAAAGGAATAAATGATAAAAATAAGATAGAAACGGAATCTCTCCTAATAGCATCAAAAAACAACGCCATGTGAACCAATCATATAAAAACGAGTATAGATAAGACTCAACATAATAGCAAATGTAGGCTATGTGGTGACAGAGAGGAAACGATCAATCACATAATATGTGAATGCAGCAAATTAGCACAGAAAAAAATACAAGACTAGACATGACTGGGTCGGCAAGATGATCCCCTGTGAAATGTGCAAGAAATTTAATTTTGACCATACCAACAAATGGTATATGCACAACCCAGCACTTGTACTAAAAAATGACACACATAAACTCCTATGCGACTTTGACATACACATGGATCACCTAATCTCGGCCAGAAGACCAGACCTAATTATAATCAACAAAAAGAAGATAATTTGCAAAATTGACGACTTAGCTCTCTCGGCTGACAACAGAATAAAACTGAAAGAATGTGAAAAGAAGGATAAGTACCTCGACCTTGCTAGAAAATTGAAAAAGCTGTGGAATATTAGGGTGACAATTATACCAATTGTGATTGGTACTTTTGGCACAGTAACTAAAGAATTATTAAAGTGCCTGGAGGACTTGGAAATTGGCGGACGAGTAGAGACAATCTATACGATTATATTATTGAAAACGGCCAAGATACTGAGAAGAGTCCTGGAGACTTGAGGAGACTTGATGTCACTCAAACTCCAGTAAAAAAACCGTCAGCTGATGTGAAAAATTCTAAAGGAATAATAATAATGATAATAATAATAATAAACTGCCTAACGTACATTGACGGTATCCAACTGCTCCCCAGAAGTGAACAAAAAATAAAAAATTGGAAATCATACAGACCGTGAGTATATACAGCAAAGACATAGGGATGGAATTTGTCATAAAAAAATGTGACATGCTAATAATGAAAAGCGGAAAACGAAAAATGACAGCAGGAATAGAACTACAAAATCGAGAAAAAATAAGAAGGTTCGGAAAAAAGAAACTTACAAATTCTTGGGAATACTGGAAGCTGACACCATCAAACATGCGGAGATGAAAGTGAAAATTTAAAAAAAATGTTATCTCAGTAGAACGAGAATAATACTCAAAATCAAACCACATTGCAGAAATCATATCAAAGGGAAAAATACCTGGGCTCTCACCCTTGTAAGATAGTCAGGAACATTGTTAAAGTGGATGAGAGAAGAACTTCAACAAATGGATCAGAAAACAATACATGACTATACGTAAGGCTTTACATTCCAAAGATTATGTCGACAGACTCTGTTTGTCAAGAAAAGGTGGAAGAGGACTCGCTAGCATTCAAGTTTGCGTCGATACCTCTATACAACGACTAGAAGAAAGCACGGTGGAAGACTTGATTACTGCGGCAGGGAAAATAGAGACAACACAAGAATCAACTGAACAAAAATATCTAGAAAACAGAAACGGGACGAAATATAACTCTATGGACACTTCAAGTGAAAAACAAGTGAAATCTCAGACGAGAAGACCTTGATATGACTTAGAAAGTGAAAACTCAGAAGAAAAACTGAATCTCTCTTGATAGCGGCACAAAATGACGCCATAAAAATTATTTCAAAGCAAGAATAAACAGGACGCAAAAAATAGACGTAGATTATGTGGTGATAGAGACGAAACGACCAATCAGATAAGCGATTGCAGTAAATTAACACAAAGAGAGTATGAGACTAGCCACGACTGGGTGTGCTAGGTGATTAACTGGGAATTGTGTAAGAAGTTTAAATTTGAGCATACGAAATAATATTTGCATAACCCTGAATCCATCTTAGAAAATGAGACGAACAAATTTCTATCTAATCTCAGCCAACACAGTATAGTCAGCAAAAAAAAGAGAACTTGCTGAATAGTGAAATTTACCGTTCTAGTTGATCACAGGGTAAAACGGAAGAAAAGAGAAA